>LPNX010736696.1:179249-217018 GCA_001517045.1 Pseudotsuga menziesii
TAGCCCCCTTCCCCCTTTGCCGGAGTATGCTCTGACCGATCTTCGATCGGAATACCAAGAAACGGCATTGGATCTTTAAACCCCACGAGAGGAACTTAACTAAAACTTTTCCCCATAACCAACGCACCGGCGTTGTTCGATAAATACCAAGGCATGTGGGCAAATTCCAAGTGTGGGCGCCGGGCTACCTAATCTGGGCACTGGTAGTTAAGTTATTGAACACTTACCTTTGACCCCAGACAGGTCCGTCGTGTCTTCGAACGAAGCCACTGAAGGTATTACCGGTTAGGACATCCAGCCACCATAAGTGAAGATCACAAACAAAAAACTCTTAAAACTTACCAAGAGCACTTGCAAAACCTAACATTCACTGGCATATTTTTGGGATTCACATGTTTACACTCAAAGCATCTCTGATAAGTTGACTCCATAGGCACTGGTCCCATCTTTTAGCATTGTTGATAATCTGGGCCATTTGTCCATCGAATGCTTGATTATAAATCATATTTGTGAATGCTTTATCTATTTCGTGAAGCTCTCAAATATTTGTCTATATTTCAATTCTGGTGATAGCAACGTGGATTTCTTTGTCTTGTGTTAAATTCATCACATTAATCATCTTAAATCACAATAACTCCTAAACAACACCCATCCGCATCTGAAACATCTAAAAATTAACTTAAACATTGAGCCATAGAAAACTCTTTGTTAGGGACCACCCCCCCTGGCTTCGTTAGGAGTTAGCCTAAACGGAGGAGCTAGGAGTAGGTGACAGTACCTAGCTCTGTGCTTGCCCCCAAGGTCACGCCTCTCCCACTTTCTCAAGTGAGGAGACAGCTTTCGGAAGATTTCTGCTGCTGGTGTGCAATCGGCGGACAACAGAGACGAAGGCAGCCAACAAAAGAGACTGAAAAAGAAACAGGAAGAGAATTTTTTTTATAATTTCTTTTGAGTAGAGATGGACATCATAGGATTTTTACCTCTTTTTCCACGCCTGAGAGCAGTAAGGTGCAAGACAGCAAACCTCAATCCTGCATCAAGGATGAAGGGCACATCTTGGTCCATATACACAATCGTATATAGGATGTAAATTGGACAGCAAAAGATGCAGAAATGACTCACCTCTGGCTTCGCACCAATGAATGCCTACTCTAGTGTCTTGTCCCTCGAAATCTTGTGAGGACACATAATCTTGATGTAGATTGTTGCATTGCACGCTTCTATCGGTAGAAACATCGGCAAATCCTAGTCATGTATCAT
Organism: Pseudotsuga menziesii; assembly: GCA_001517045.1. Taxonomy (NCBI): domain Eukaryota; kingdom Viridiplantae; phylum Streptophyta; class Pinopsida; order Pinales; family Pinaceae; genus Pseudotsuga; species Pseudotsuga menziesii. Next base: position 180,510 of record LPNX010736696.1, read on the forward strand.
GGCCTTAGTAACCCCTATGATGGATCAGTTCTTCTGCTTAGCAACCCCTATGACGGATCGATTCTTCCACTCTGCAACCTTGTTTGTTGTGGGCTGTACAAAACAGTGAACTCCCTCTTCATTCCCGCATCCTTGTAAAAATCTCTTGATTCCTACATCATTGCAAGAATCCTTGAAATCATTGGAGATATACTCACCTCCTTTGTCGGTTCTCAAAAATTTGATCTTCTTCCCTGTCTGGTTCTCCACTAGAGCTTTGAAATCCTGAAACCTGCTGAAGACTTCATCCTTGGTCTTTAGAAAGTAGATCCAAGTTTCGTGAGAGAAGTCATCAATGAAGGAAACATAGTACATGCTTCTTGTGATTGATGCTACTAACATCAGTCCACACATCCAAATGCACCAGATCTATGATCCCCTAAGACCTATGCTCATTTCTTGGGAAAGTAGCCACAGCATGTTTACCAAGAACACAACCTCTGGATACACCGTGTTGCTCAACGCTGACCTCTGGAAAATTTGTGACGATCTCCCTCAAAATAGGCAACGCTCAGTGATGCAGGTGCCCCATCCCCTTGGGCCCAAGTTATTTGTGTTATGCACTAGGGATCGAACAAGTTCACTTTGTAACATGTATAAATTGCCTTCCCTAACCCTAATCACCTCAGTTGAGCCTAGGCTAGACTCCTTCGGTCTTACAAGGACATGTTGGTTCTTGAACTCTACTGTATAGCCTTTATCTTCCTTGACCAAAACTGAAAGCAAATTTTTCCTAAGAGCTAGAATAAATAACACATCATCAAATTTTAAAGAGTTACTTGACTAGACTTGGATAGGAATGGTGCGAACTCTTGCTATTGGATACTTGGCATCATCACTAAGTTCAACCTAAAATCCTAAAGTGCACTCTTTTAGACTTGAAAATAGTTCTCGAGCAAATGTCATATGCCTTAATGCTCCACTGTCCACATACCACATGTTCTTTAGAACTATGATGGACGAAAAATAAGATACCATCGAAAAATCCTTCTCAAATTTGGAGGCAAACTCATTTGAGGCTGCTACTTGATTTTGTTGTTGCTTCCTTTTACCCTTCTTCTCTGGTCATTGTGATGCATAATGGCCATTCTTATGACATATGAAGCACTTAAATTTACTCAAGTCCTTCTTCCCTAGCTATGAGGCTCACTCCTCACTCTTCATCTTACCCTTTTTAAATCTCTTACAGCTTCCCTTCCTTGTTTGACCAATTAGGGCATGGTCCCTGTCACCTCCCTACCTACTAGCCTTGGATTCCATCCGAATTTCCTCCTAGATACAATCATCCCATGGTCTTTCCAAGGAGGCAAGCTTTTCCTAAGCACAAACACATTGGACAGATATTTCCCATTAAAGTGGGAACTCATTCAATGCCTTGTTTACTACCTCTTTTCTTCAACCTTCTCCCCAACTACTACAAATTGGTCACGAAATTGTATCACCTTCATCGGGCGATTGATGACGGTGCGTGACCTAGTCATCTCAACAAATCTGAGTTTGTTGTGCAATATCATCTTCCTATTAATGTTATCTCCCTGATAAATGCTAACCAAGGCATTAAACATGTCCTTTGTTGTCTTCTTCTCGGATATATGCGGAATCAAATGATCATCCATGATCATCCACTTGGCCTTCACTTATTTCATCTTGTGAGTACCAAAAGTTGTAGATCTATAGACAAAGTCACTACATCCTTGACACTATCCCAAAGATCATTCTCTTCTAATAGAACAGTTACATTGACAGTCCATGATAAGAAATTTGAGGCACCATCCAATCTGTCCTCAAACTTGAAGCTAGTTGATGCCATCTCTAATCTACACACAAACTCCTACTCTTTTGATCTTCTCAATCAGAGTAGCTCTGATACCATCTAAATTTTGAGGCTAGTTGATGATCTGCACACAAACTCATACTCTTTTGATCTTCTCAATTAGAGTAGCCCTAATACCATGTAAATTTTCCTAACCCTAGGTGAATGTTGTGCTTATGTTCTCAAATTAATGAACCTTAATTTGCAAAAAGAAAATTATTCACGTAGCAATACTCACACATATGGTACGAAAATGAACAAAAACATAAACACAGTGCACACACAATTTACTCCTTCAAATCAGCTTTTCATTAATGGATCAAACTTTAAAAGCTTATAAGGAAACCTTCACAGTTACCAAAACTTACAATTGTATGGTACACTTTATGAGATACAACAGCTAAATATAAGACATTCATTATAAGTAAATTACAAAATATATTTGACTTTGACGACTTCACGCACTTTTGACACTAAACCTGTGTGGAAGTTCCTATCCAAACTACAAAAAATAACATGACTGAAGTTGCTTCCATATCAATCATGATCCTTTCAAGTAGTGTTCTTGAGTTACATGATGTTCTTTTTGTGCTTAGTTTGACTAAGAATCTTATCTGTTCGACCATTACTGATCTGAAATGTAATGTTGAGTTTGATAAATAGAAGTGTGTGGTGAAAGATTTCAGCCAAGAACCACCTTGGGTTTTGACCAAAGGAATGTGTGAAAGAGGCCTTTATAGGCTTCTTGCAAGATCTGAAAATCATGGAACTTTGTTGCATGATGATGGCAAGTTATGTGAGCTATGACACAATTATTTTGGTTATTTTACTATAGAACTTTTCCCCTTTTGAAGAACATGGTGCAGAGATTGCGAGGTTTCACGATGGTGAGGATTGGTGTGTGCAAAGATTGCACACTTGGTAAACATTCCAAGACTACCTTTCCTTCTAATAATTGTGTTGACCACCTAACCAACTAGGTGGGAAACCATGTACCTTGAAGACGAGAAAGATGTACTTGTTTTTTCAAGCGAGGCGGTTTTTTCTCTCCATGAAATTTCCGCACCCCTGCGGGGGAATTTTGAAATGATATGTCAACATGAAGGTCAAGTTTTGTAAAACTTAGTTACCTAAGACTTTATCATTTTTCATCTAGTGTTTTTTTCCCTTGGATGATTAAAATTCCTCCAAAGTGGTGAAAGGTGTTCTAATGATCGAGTCCATGGGGTAATTAAGGTCTAGGACTCAGGAGTGTTGTATATTACCATGCTAGACATTGTCAAGAGTCCTGCAGAATTTCATTAAGTTTTGCCTAGCATTTTTTAATTTTTGGTGATTAAAAAATGTCCCTCAGCATAAGAAAATTATAATGTAAAAAGGGATAAACGACACCTAATGCCCATAAATAGGGGTATGGGTACTCAAAATCAATGGCATGAGGCCCCCTACACCCTTGGACCAAGTATGGAGTCAAGCCATTGAGTTTTGATAAGGTCTTGGACATATTTTCGTAAGTCAATCAAGAAAATCAAGAAACTTGCCCATTAATTAGAATAGGCACTAGTCTAGTGAATAATTATTTATTTCTTTATTGCAATTTTATTTGGTTTAATTTCAAAGCAAGCTTTGCCTGTCATTGAAAATTTTGCATATTTGCATGATTGCTTGTTGTTGAACTTAATTAAGTCTAACAAAGTTTTATCTCCTAAAACAAAACCTTTGAAAATTCAGTAAGTAGGGACTACCCCCTTTGACCTTTGGGAGTTGGGTCTAAACGGAGGACTTAGGAATCAAGGTGACAGTGGGTTCTAAACTTGTAGTTGCCCCTCAAGAACACACCTAGCAGTTGGGAAACTTTTCTACGGTTAAGTGTGTTTTAGGCAGCAACAGAGTGGAGGTTGAGAAAGATTTTCAAGTTGATACACTCCGATGTTTGTGGGCATATGTCATCTCCTTCATTGGCAAGGAGTATTTTTCTATGTTTCCTGTATTGATTATTCTTCTGATAAATGTTGATTTACTTCATGAAAACTAACATCAATTGTTCAACAAATTTACAGAATCTAGATTATTCATTGAGAATCAGACATGGAAGAGGACCAAATTGCTTCACAAGAACAATGGATGAGAAAACAGCACCTCCAAAAGGTTTGATTCTCATTGAAAAAAAAGCTCTCAATAGTCAATACCATATAACACAGGGAAGAATGATGTTACAATACAAAAGAACATGTCCATTATTGAGATACCTAAGCCTATGATACATGACCTTGTCCATGTGCATGTGGATTGAAGCTTTTACCACAACATTTTACACATTAAACAAGAGTCAGACACTGAATCCATAAGGCCAAAGCACTGAAGGAGGCCTTTATTGGTGAGAAGTCACTAGTTTCTCATTTCATGCTTTTGGTTGACCAATTTATATACATGTTTCTGATGAGAAATGAATTAAGTTTGATCCCTCTAATACCAAGGGGATTTTTTGTATACGAGGCTTCCAAAGACTACCAAATTTGCATTCTAGCATAGCAGAAGACAGAGGTAAGTTGCAATGTGAAGTTTAAATAGGAAGGAGAGACCTCAAGTTTATAGGACCCCTCCTGCATTAACTGAGGTGAATGAAACAACTAATGTACCAAATTGAGATAAGAAATTAGATGAGAAATCATATTCAAATCAGCATGTTATCAACCATGGGGGAAGTGTTGAAAATGTGTAAGCTTCACTCTTGGCCACAGCCAACCTTATAATGCAATTATTATTATTTTCTAGGTTTGGTTAAGGCTAACCTTGTACATGTAAGCTCATAACCCCTCTTGGGAAAAGCACCCTACCTATTGAGTTGTTTACATATACACAACTCTCATTAGAAATGTATTATAATGTGATTATCTTTCATTCGTAGTAAACTGTTTTGCTGAATGGCACTTATCAAGTGTTGCGCTCCCTTGTGCTTGGGTTTATTTCTCTTTTTAGTGCACTCTCGGCTGTGTATTCCCTCTATAGTGTTGTGTTCTCCTTGTGTGACATCGCTTCAAGTGTTGTATTGCCCTAGTGCTGCCTATTTTTCCCTTTATTGCAGAGTTGATTTTGCTCAACTCTCATTGTTTCTTGTAAATCTCAACAGATATCAAAGTGGGTGTGAATGTTGCTTAGTCAATTCAAAAGCTGATATAAATATCGTTGGATCCTGACATCACTCAAGGCATCTTTGCAAATATGAAGCTAAGGGTTTTGGATCTTCTCTTTTCTAGAGTTCCCAAGGGTTTAAACACTACTTCAAAGCATGTGCACTTTTTCTAGTGTTTCCATGGGCTTAAACCCCCTTCAAGGCTAGCCTACTAGGGCTTTTTCTTAGGGTATAAATCCTCCTTCAAGGCCAATGCTCTTTTTCTTCCTTTGTTATGCAACATTAGAGCTCTATGTGTGAATAGATGTGCATGTGAGGAGATGATCATCAATAAGGACAATTTTTCTATGATGAAGAAATAACCAAGAAGACAAGTCAACCGTTGAAGAAGTCCCAGATAACATTGAAGAAGCTCCAAGGTAGATTGAAGACAAGAAGACAAGCCAACCCCAACAAAGAATGAGTCGGACCCAATGAAAGTACAAGTCGTTCCCACTAGTGAAACTTAAAGCAATTTCAAGTGTATAAATGAAGTGCTCACACTTTTCATTTTCATCATCATCATCATCATCACATCATGTCTTCTATTCTCCACTTGTGAACACTTTCCAAGAAGGCCTAGCAAAGGCACAAGAAGCAAACATTTTGGGTTCTTATCACCTCCTAATGGCTCGTTATCTCTCCCTAGACGTTCACTAGGGTTTCCTTATGAAAGAGAGCTCATTTCTAGGGTTTCTTCATGAATGGCAATGTACTTATTGGATTGATTTCTTCCAAAAAAAGTTCGCTAGGTTTTCTCCCAAGTTTGGGTTTCCCAGGGTAAAATTCTTGTGTCTATTGTACATGGCTGTGTTTCTATGATCATTTTTTTCCACTGCAAATTTAAGTTAAAACTTTCAATGTGCAATTATTCAATGAAAACTATGGGACGAAAGGAATGATTGAAATCATTAAGAAATCATTGTCAAGATCGAAAAATTGTATTTCTAATGGTAGAGGACAAAATTCAACATGGTAACAAAGCAGTTTTGAAAGACAACCATTTAGCAGATTTTTGCCCTGAAGTCTGAAAACTAGGGCTTTCAAGTTTGGATCTTTCTGGACCAACATGGGACTTAAATTTGGTGTTATGAAGATCACCTTTCTAGAGTGCATCTATCTGTGGAGTCAATTTTGAATTTGGTTTTGTTGGTACTAGGGTTTCTGGTTCAGATTTCAGATTTCTGTCAAAATGTGTCTAGTATCAAAGTAGAAGATAGATTGGATGGTGTTGCTCCAGTTCAAGAACAAAAGAAAAATCTTTCAAAAGTTGAGTGCTTCAATTGTCATAAATTTGGTCACTATGCATTTTAGTGTCCTTGGAAGAAAGGAAAAGAAAGAAGAAATTTTGGGAAGAAAAATACAGGTGGAGAAACAGCGCTAATTCAAGAACAGAAAAAGAAGGATCTTACAAGGATCAAGTGTTATGTAATAAATAAAATATATAAATACCAAATACTAAATAATAATAAAAATAATAAAAAAGATAAGTTATAATTAGAAATGATTAATTATCTAAGTTAAGTAAAAGACATGTCCTTTGTGAAAAGGCACAAGTAGGCCTATTTATTTGCGTCCCAATTATTTTGTAAAATCATATTCGTATCTTATTCAATATTCATAGTTTAAACATTTTGTTCTAAATATTATGGATTATTTAATATTCCAAATATTTTAAATAAGTTTTATGTGTGAGCGAACTTTGCTCGGTTCATGTGGTATCAAACCCTTCTTGGGCTTTGATTTTGGCTTTTGGTCACAAACCCTTCTCGAAGCTTCTCTGGAACTTGGCTTTTGGCCATAATCTAGAACCTTGTCCAAATTCCGGCCTTTGGCCACAAACCCTTCTCAGAACTTCTCCGAAACTTGGCCCTTGGCCATTATTTTTAATGCGGGCCTTTGGCAAAATAAAGATTCAGTCAAAGTTAATCTAAAAAATAAAAAAAGGAGAAAAGAATAAATTATTTCGGCTACAAATAAGAAGAAGAGAACAAGAAGAAAAAATAAAATATTACAAGGAGTGGGAAAAAAAAGGAAAAAAATTCATAAAACCATTGCACATGGTTTTACTTACAATATTAAGTCATAAAAAAATTTGATAACGTATGCTTTGAGGACAAAGCATCTCTTGATCAAAAAGGCAATGTAATAATAAAATATACAAATACCAAATACTAAATAATAATAAAAATAATAAAAAAGATAACTAATAATTAGAAATGATTAATTATCTAAGTTAAGTAAAAGACATGTCCTTTCATGTCAAATGGCACAAGTAGGCCTATTTATTTGGGTCCCGATTGTATTGTAAAAATCATATCCGTATCTTATTCAATATTCATATTTTATACATTATGTTCTAAATATTATGGATTATTTAATATTCCAAATTCCAATTATTTTAGATAAGTTTTATGTCTAAGCAAACTTTGTCCGGCTCATGCTACAATTGCCATACATTTGGTCACTATACTTCTCAGATTCTTTAGAGGAAAAGGAAGAGAAAGCAGTATGCATCAACAGCTGATGTTGATGAGCATCCACCACAAAAGAAGATAAAACTTGATGTTGATGTGTCTTCATTGATAAATGAGAAGACTTGACAAGGAAGACAAGTCTGAAGATTGACACTTGCAAACCAGCTATCATATCAAGGCACACTTCATAAAGAGATCTTCCAGAGCTTCAAAGATGTTTTACACCTGGCAAAAATGCCAAGGGTTCTTTTTCAAGCAGTTATAGTAGATCCAAGGGGATCTTGGATCTTGTGCATATAGATGTATGTGCACTGATGATAGTATCATCTTTGGGTGGCTTCTTGTACTATGTGACATTCATTGATGATTGCTCCCAGAAGACGTGGATTTATTTCATTAAGACCAAAGATAATGTCTACAACAAGTTCCGGGAGTTCAAGGCTCAGGTAAAGAACTTGACAAGAAAAAAGTTCAAGATTTTGAGGTCAGATAATGAAGGAGAGTTTACCTCCAAGGACTTCAATGATTTCTACAAGGAAGCAAGGATCAAGAGGGAGTTGACAATTCCTCACAACCCTCAGCAAAATGGGGTTGCGAAAAGGAAGAATAGGTCCATTGGGGAAGTTGTGAAGGCGGTGATTCATGATCAGAACTTACCCATGTTCTTATGGGTAGAGGCATCCAGCACAGCAATGTGTGTTCAAAACATAAGCCCTCACCGAATATTGGGAGACAAGACTCCTAAGGAGGCATTCACAGGAGGAAGCCAAAGGTCAGTCAATTGAGGATCTTTGGTTGTCCTATATACATCCATGTGCCAAAGGAAAAGAGGACGAACTTAGAACCTTCTGGGAAGAAGGTACTTTTGTGGGATATAGCAAGACTTCGAAGGCTTACAAGATCTACATTCTAGGACAACGTCATATTGAGGTTAGTTGGGATGTTACTTTTGATGAGGAGGTATCCTTCAGAAGGTCCAGAGAATCTCACACGAAGGTTGATGATGAGGAGCAGGAGGCTCCAAGAGACGAGTGTACAAAACCCTCTAGTCCAGTTATTCGTCCTTCAGGCTATCAACAAGAATTAGTAGAGCCAATGGATAAACCTAGAGATGTTGTCGTGACCAAGAAGAGACCAGCATGGATTCATGATACTTCGCAGGATGTGGAGAGCCATGTAGCTTCCAATGGTACTTTCAGGGAGAGTAAAAGACCTCACAGGTTCTCAAGATATATGGCATTGATGAGTCACACCATTGATTCTAAGCCTTCTAGTTATGAGTAGGCAGTAAGACAGCAAGTTTGGAAGGATGCCATGATGGATGAGTATCAGTCCATCATGAAGAATGATGTGAGGGTGTTCCGAGACCTGGGGGAAGTCAATGGTGACTTCCAGGTGGGTCTATAAGATCAAGCATGCAACTGATGGCAGCATCGAGAAGCACAAAGCATGGTTTGTGGCAAGAGTATTCTCACAGAAAGAGGGAGTGGACTATGAGGAGACTTTTTCTCCAGTCGCCAATTACACTTCCATCAAGACTATTATTGCTCTTGCTTCAGTGATGGGATGGAGATTATATCAGATGGATGTAAAACAGCATTCCTCGATGGTGTGGTTGAGGAAGAGGTTATAGAGAGCAACCTCATGGCTTTGTGATACATGGGAAGGAGTCCCATGTTTGCAAATTGAAGAAGGCCTTGTACGAACTCAAGCAAAAACCTAGGGAATGGTATGCCAAGATTGATAGATACTTGATGATCTTGGGTTTCACCAAGGCTGATGTGGATCCCAACTTTTACTACAAGGTTCTTGATGGTGATCCTTTGATCTTGGTGTTGTATGTTGATGATATTACGAGAGCAGAGAGGCTCATAGTTGAGTGCAAGAGGGAGTTGGCCTCTAAGTTCAAGATGAAGGATCTTAGCCTGATGCATTGCTTCTTGGGATTAGAGGTGTGGCAAAGACCAGATGAGATCTTTCTCAGTCAGGGGAAGTACAAGGTCAAAATCTTGAAGAGATTCAGCATGATGGACTACAAGTCCATGACTACACCTATGGAGGAAAATCTGAAGAAGTTGAGTGATTGCGATTCAGATTCAAACTTGTTGGATCCCACGATGTACAAGCAATTGATTGGATCCTTGATGTACCTGGTTAACACCAAGCCAAATATTTTCTTTGCAGTGAACACCCTAAGCCAATTTATGGATGAGTTGAGGCATGTACATTGGGTTGCAACAAAGCATCTGTCGAGGTACCTGTGTGGTACAATTGGATATGGTTTGAGATATATCTCAAGTGGTGAAGTGAGGCTGCAAAGTTATGCGGATTCTAACTGGGCGAAGAGTGTAATGGACAGAAAGAGCACCTCTGGGTTCTGCTTCAACTTGGGATCAGCCATGATATATTGGTTTAGCAAGAAGCAGAATTCTGTCACACTCGATACAGCAAAAGCAGAGTATTATGTAGCCAATGTTGCAAGTCGTGAAGCAGTGTGGCTTTAGAAGTTTCTTGCAGGACTATTTGATCAAGAGCTAGAAACGACTTTGATACATTGTGATAATCAAAGTTGTGTCAAGCTTTCAAAAAATCCAGTATTTCATGACAGGTCAAAACCAATGTTCCATAGGGACTTGCCCCTCAAGGTTGAGAGTTCGCCCCCCTCAATCCCCACGCTCCAGGGGCTTGGGGGCTCCTCCCGAAACGTTTTCCCTCGTCCCCAATTTGGCGAAACTTAGGGAAACGAACATAGGGAAACGCAAGGGGGAGCTTGTCCCCATGTTTTGAAGCATGCACCAATGAAGTGGGGGGCTCCAAGCTGCTCCAGTAGTAATATGTGGTAATATTAAATTCTTAAAGTAAAAGTGGCATTTTCCTTATCTTTCATTTTCTATCCTTTTACTTAAATTTTTAACATTACCATTAATTGTTTCAAGATGTTTAAGTGGTTGCAACCTCATCGGAGTTCATATGCAAAAAGTAGAATTTTAGATCCCATTCAAAATTCAACAGATTTAATAGTTTTTGTTGATTTTTGTACCTAGGAAAGTGTTCCCCTAGGTGACTTTAGCCTTAGTCACTTAAAAGGAGAAAATAAAGTGACCCTTGCATTAAATGACTTGAGATGAGCATTTAATTTGACTTTAGAGAATAAAGTCACTTTTTTGAAAAATTGAAGTGAGGTGAGTGAAATTAATTTTAAATGAAATTTAATGAGCATTTAATCTCATCCAATCTCAACTATTGGATTAGAAGAACCCTAGGGTTATCACCAAAAGGCAAAGAAAGGTAAATCGCTTTCACTTTTGCAGATGAGAGTGAAGTTCTGAAAGAAAGAAGAAAAATAGCAGCACGCAAATCGAGGAAGACAACAACAAAAGCAGGGCACAATTTTCGAGGATTTTATTTGGCACAATTTTCGAGACAACATTAATTATGGTTCGCTCGTACAGGTCATACTGTACAATTTCGTACAGTGCACAGAAATCGAGGAAGGAGGAGCGGGCACGAATTTTGAGTTTGTTTTCAGCACAAATTTCGATGAAGCTTTTTGGGCACGAATCCTGAGACAACCCATCAAGCACGAATCCAGAGGAATTTACTGTGTCACAGTTTTCAAGACAAGTCGTACAGCATGTTGTCGTATAGTCTGTACAGCAACACGTTTTTTGAGGCAGCTATAGAAAAAATTCCGAGTTTGAGTTTCTTCTGCTTGGCATGAAAAACGAGACAGAAATTCTCTTCAGATTGAGATAAGTTGCTCTGAAAATTTCTGAGTTTTGTTGTAATATTTTCCTGAAAAATAAAAATCTCTCCTAACAAGTTTTCCCCTTGTGGGTTTTTTTTGGGAAAGTTTGCCAAAAATCTCCAAGTCTGAAATTTATGGTGTGCATTTATTGTCTTATTTTCTGTCATTAAATGTGAGTTTCAGCAGTGTTGTTTATGGTCTGAAATATTGTGCAATTTCCAGCCTTCATTAAATCTGGGTTGGGCATTAAACGGAAAAAAATTTGACATTTAAACCAGTGACTGAAAACTGAGAAAAACTTTCAGTTTTCAGGATTTAAAGATTGCAACGTTTCCACTGGATTTTATCATGTATTAGCTTAAGGGATTGTATTTTAATCAAGCACATCAACCTCTCTATGTACCTTGATGTTGGTGGTGTTGATTGTTAAACTCCTCTATCACGACCTTAATCAAAATGTACCCTTTAGTCAAGCAATATCACTTATTAAGCATGATTTTTTTTCTTCTAATTCTACCTTATTTTAATGCTTGGTTTAGGAAGTTTCATCAAAATTGTAGGGTGTTGAGTAATGTCCTTCGAGGATCAACTTTGAGATTCATGGTAGAGGCGGGCACAAGGTGTTATTGATGAATTGGGTCCCAATATAGGACTAATAGTTCACTCTTACTTAATTGTATGTTGGACTTGAAATCCTCAAATAGTGTGATGCCCTCTGGAATCATGAAGAAATAAGGTCCTCTACTCACACTTCCCCATTACAACATCTATGCCATGGATTTAAACAATGTTGAAGTGTTGAATTGTTGAAGAATTAGACTATATTTATAGGGAGCATCTTAAACTATATTTATACGGAATGTTGTTATTGTTGAGATTTATAATATATTTTTTATAATTTTTATGACATCGATGTCCCTCGTCCCCCTTGAATTTCCCTAAAATTTAGAGGTGGTCTCCACACATCCCCAACATACGTTTCCTCGCACCCACACTCCCTCATCCCAAAAACTTAGGGTAACATTGGTCAAAACATATTTAGATCAAATATCACTTCATCCGAGACATGGTACAGAAGGGAGCAGTGAAGCTCCAATACATATCCACAAATGAGCAGATGGATGACATTCTCACCAAGCCTCTGTCTACGACGAAGTTTGTAATCTTCAGAGACAAGCTTAGCGTGATGGAGAATGTCTCCCTCAGTGAGAGGGAGTGTTGATGATTCCACGGCATGGGGCAAACATTCACCTACAGAGCCTGACTCATATGGTTGGTAGTGAATGGACCAGATATCATGATGGTTCTACAAATGAGCAACAGATACCGTGATGGTTCTACAAATGAGCAGTAGACACTGTGATGGTTCTACAGATGAGCAGTATGGGGCAGACATTCACCCTCGAAGCCTGAGTCATATGGCTAGTCGTGAATGGCCGAGGCACAGTCTTTATCCAAATAGCCATGCTGATTTGGCTAGGAGTGGAAGGCTCGAGATGCATATTGAGGACATTCTAACCAAGCAAGCTTGGCGTGATGCAGAATGTCTCCCTCACTAAGTGAGAGTGTTGATGTTTCTTCAGATTGCAGCATCGAGCAAACATTCATCCATGGGAAATGGCCTTAGTCATATGGCTAGTGGTGAATGGCCCAGGCAAGGGCAAACAATCTCCCATTATCCTGAGTAATATGGTGTGGGGAGATTGGCACCAGGTGTTATCGCATTGCCTATTCAATGATGGAGTGATCTATTCTATATTAGAGTGAGTTGACTTATTTATTTGATAAGGGATTTCAGCCCTTTGTGGAATATAAAAGCCTATTCTAATGTTGAATTTGACATAGGCTCTAAGAAGTGTCCAAGACTTCATACTGTGGACCAAATCAACATCAGAGCTCTATGCGTGAATAGACGTGCATGTGAGGAGATGATCATCAACAAGGACAACCTTTCTACGATGAAGAAATAACAAAGAAGACAAGTCAACCATTGAAGAAGTCTCAGATAGCATTGAATAAGCCCTTAGGAAGATTGAAGACAAGAAAACAATTCGTCCCCAACAAAAAGAACAAGTCGGCCCTAATGAAAGTACAAGTCAACCCCATTAGGGATACTTGAAGTGATTTCAAGTGTATATATGAAGTGCTCACACTTTTCATTTTCATCATCGTCTCTTCTCTTCTCCACTTGTGTGCACTTTCCAAGAAGGCCCAGCAAAGGCACAAGAAGCAAATATTTTCAGTTCTTAACACCTCTTAGTGGTTTGCTATCTCTCCCTAGAATTTCACTAGGGTTATCTCATGAAATCGGTCTCATTGTAGGGTTTCTTCATGAATGGTAATGTACTTATTGGACTGATTTCTTCTACGAAAAGTTGGTTGGGTTTTCTCCCAAGTTTGGGTTCCCAAGGTAAAATTCTTATGTCTATTGTGCATGGTTGTGTTTATATGATCTTTTCTTTTCACTGCAATTTAAATTGAAATTTTTAGTGTGCAATTATTCAATGAAAATTGTGGGATGAAATGAATGCTTGAAATCATTAGGAAATAATTGTCAAGATCTAAAAGTTGTATTTCTACTACCATATAAGAAAATTCAACACACTACTTAAGCAATCTCCAAATATGATGATGCAATGCACTCCTCATACCCTTTTGTGAAATAAGAGAGAGGCAGCTATATTAGAAGCCTCTAGAAGGGAGCGCTCCACCAAACCCTGAGACTGGTGTTGGAATTATTGTCATTGATGTCATATTAAGGCATTACATTGAACATGTTGTTATCAATGCTATGTTAAGGCATTTGCAAGCAAGAGGGAGAATCTCCAAATTGATTTATATACAGGTTTACAAGTATAACAAAAAAAGGGGTGCACATGAAAAAGTAAAATATGAAATGGTGGTTTCAAACCAATGGATTTGGAATCCCATGATATTTGGAAGGAGTCGGAAGCCCATGGTACTCACCCATGGTACTTGGAAAAGTGAAATAAAAAAATGGAACCCTGCGATATTTGGAAAGGGTTGGAAGATCATGGTATTTGGAAAAGTGAATTAATTATTTAATTAATGGGTGTCATGTCCTTTTGAATAAACATGTCCCTTCATAAAGGTTATGAAAAAGTATAAAAAGAATAAGTGTTGAGAAAAAGAGTGAAAAAAAGTAGTAGCATTTTAAGAAGTGGATGAGCTTGCGAAATCAGTTTTAGGTCATCTTGGCATTTTCGTTGTAATTTTTTTCTGGGACGTTTCATATCGTGAAAAGTTTAGGAAACGAAGGTGAGATATCAAAGTACGTGTGGTAAAAATTTCAAACTATGGTTCGCTATACTTTCGAAGAAACACGTCAATTTGGTATATTCACAATAGATTCTTCTCTATGTAGATGACCTTATCATTACAAGAAACTCTAATCAGCTCAGCTCATGGTGCAAGAAGGAATTGAACAATGAGTTTAACATGAAGGATGTTGGTTTGCTCATTAATTTTGGAATAAGCGAGGTATGGTAGGTTGCAGGTAGATAAGATAAGATAATTTTATTAATGTCCAACAAATGGCCACAAAATTTGGTCAATGATACTCTTTTGGAACCGCAATGTGAATACAAAGCAAAAGCACTAAGGCAACTTCTATAAAAATGAAATGCAGAAAGGAAAGTATGACTAAAACCTAGATACCAAATTCCAAAGATGGAGAGCCAATATAGGAGAGAGATGTACAAAGATAATAGATCTAGGGCCTGTGATACAAAAGCTGTGAGTTTGTCATGTTACGCCGGAACCATCTCTTCTAACATCCGAGGTCGAATAGAGGAATCGCAGAATAGAACCCTATCCAACAAAAGCGTTGGAAGAGGGGCTAAATAGGGTAATGTGTCTCCACTTGGAGTGATGGGACTGCCTCTATGACCTAGAAGAAACCATTTGCCTGCCGGTACAGGGTCAAGACCGTCCATGTCGTTGGGGTCGAACGGAAGAGTAGGTGGTCATCCATGTCCGAACAAGTTTGGAGTCTAGAGAAATACTACCATCTGATTGTCTCTTGGTACCCCTCAAAAATGGGAGCACCAGAAAAAAAGAAAGTAACTCGCTGGTTAGAAACTGCTCTAGTGCGTGAATGTGGCTGGAGGACGAGAGAATGGAGCATACCTTAGAACTTCTGAAGAGATTTCAAATGTTGGATTGCAACCTGATGTTTAGGCCCATGGGTCCAAATCTGAAATTGACTTTGTGATGAGGATCCAAAGTTGGTTGATCCTACTTTAGATCAACATATGATCAAGTCACTAACGTACCTAGTAAATACTGAGCCAGATATAGGTTTTGTAGTGAATACATTAAGCCAATTCATGGTAGAGTACTTTATATCAACATATGATCAAGTCACCGATGTACCTAGTAAATACCAAGCCAGATATATGTTTTGTAGAGAATACATTTAGCCAATTCATGGTAGAGTACTAGAGACCAATCAATCACACTGGAGAGAAGCTAAGCATGTGCTCCAATATATAGAGGAAAATATTTACTATGACATGCAATTCACAAGAAATGGTTAGTGTTTATTTCATGGTTTTGTTGATTCAGATCGGGCAAGTGATGTAGACACAAAAAAGAACACTTTTGGTCAATGCTTCAACATGGGGTATGAGTATGATTCTTGCTTCAGTAGGAAACAGGCAGCAGTTACCCTTAGCTCTGCAGAAGCACAGACTAAAGTTGTGAGACAATTTTGCTTCGCAAATTAGTCGCTGAATTGAACAGTGTGATTCTAGCACCCACTATCATTTATTGTGACAATCAGAATTGAATTAAGCTCTCTGAGAAATCAGTTCTCTATGATAGATCTAAGCACATAGAGATTGGGTATCATTTTTTTTGGACAAGTTACATGGGAGACTAGGGGTCCTATAATATACTCCTTCAAATTCACAGGTGGCCGATATTTTGACAAAACCCCTACCAAAGGGGGAGTTCATGTTGCTGACAGACAAACTTGATGTGGTGAAGAACATGTGCCTCGCAAAGAGGAAGTACTAATTTGTTGATCTATATATGTTCTCATTATTTGACATCATTTGCTGTTTTTTCGGAGTTTTTATTTTTAGAATAGTGGTTGGACTAGTGATTAGTCATCACTTTTACTGCATCACTAAATGTGAAGGCACCACATTGAGAGAGATTCTCTTGAGATCCCCTTGAGATTGCTTACATAACTAAGAGATGAGGTGCCTCCTCTAGAGCATATTTCTGAGATCAACACAAGATTACTTTATGCATGTTAATTCTTTTTTGGTATATTTATCTCCTAACTGAGCTTACCCTACTAGGAGAGTTAGTTTCAAATAAATAAATTTCATGAATGATTTATAACTCTTTCTTTAAAAATTTATTTTCTCATTGCCTGGTTGCACTGAGAAGGCACATTTCTACAGCCGGGTGGGGGGAAGTGTCAGTCTGTCCCATTAAAAAATAAATAAATAAGAATGCATCCTTGTGCTTTTGTATTATAGTAGCATAGGAGAGGCCGAGTGGGAGGAAGTGTCTATCTATCCCATATAAATAAATAAAATAAAAATAAAAAATAAGAATGCATGTATCAGTGTGTTGTAGCATAGTGGTGAGAGGGATGTGTGCTGTAGTTTAGTGGTGAAAGGTTTGCAGATTTGATCCCTTTCGGCGCTTTGTAAAACCAGAGTTTGATGGGTCTATACTGGTTTTATAATTTCAGAGAGAAGAATACTCAGATATACTGCCCAATACTTGGTAGATCAGTCTAAAATTCAGATAAGTTGCATCTCTTTCCCTGATCTATTATTCCACAGTTTATGTTTTCAAAAAGAAGCAATTTTGATTTAGGTATCAAAAGTTTCTCTGATTCAGGTTTAGTATTAGATCCTAGGAATCAGATCCACATAACATAGTGTCTATGAATATTTGAAGATAAACACTTTAGAAAAATAACAATCAAACAGATTTGATCTTTACTGAGATTAACACTTATCTGCACAATACCTCGGGTGCCATCCAATAAGGAGTCCCAACAACTGAATGAGTATTAACATCTGCCTCAGTTAGCTTTGTTGCAACACCAAAGTCAGCAAGTTTCACCAAGCCCTGTAAATTCAGAATAAAGAAATAAATACGAAACAATTGCAATCAGCAGAAGTAAATACCTATAGCACCCCACCATCTTCCAAGACTTCTTAAAATAAATATGACAGAAAACAACAGAGCCTTTCAGATTAATTAAGGGATATTGAGCTTCCCTCTATAATCAGTAATGTGCATAAAACGACCCAGAATCCTCAATAACTATACCTCTAAATCTATAACTAATGGACATATTTTAAGAAAAACTGGACCTCAAATTCTCAATCTAGTCAGAGATGTATACCAGACCGCTGCATTTTCAGACTTTTGTTTGTACAGATGTCTCCTTTCCCCTTACTCCAACACGATTTTATCATAATGATGGAATTGATTCTAGCAGTCGGATCCATTAATGTAAACCTCAGTGAAAGATGATGAACTTAAACAGGTCTGGCAACAATGACAAGAACGAGTCTAATGGCAGGTCCCTGTTTCGCGTTCAGCTTTTGTTGTTAAATAAGATTGATGCCTACAACTTTAGACTCTTTGAATCGATGATTCTTTAACAATCCTAATCTGATCTTCTNTAATGGCAGGGCCCTGTTTCGCGTTCAGCTTTTGTTGTTAAATAAGATTGATGCCTACAACTTTAGACTCTTTGAATCGATGATTCTTTAACAATCCTAATCTGATCTTCTATGATATTTGAATACTATTTTTCCAGCTGAAAATAGTGCAGCCCTTACATTCACCATGCACCAAAGGGGATATCCAGTGACATTTTTACTCTGTTTTGAGACAATAGAAGTTTCTGTTTTCATAGAAATCTGATATTTTACATTAATTGCCATATTAAATGAAAGCAAATCAACGTCCACTCATGACCTTAATAGGTCAATGGGACTGGCAGGTACACCAGAACAAAATGGAAAAAAGGGAAGTGCAAAAGTTATCTCCAAAAAGTACCATAGAAAACCTAACTCTAAAGAAACAACAAGAAAAAGAAAACGCTCCATATCATAGGGAGCCAGCTCTAAATATATTCATAAGATATTAGCATTATATGCTGTAAGAAAGATGACTATTGTCTTCAAATCAATGGCAGTGTCTACACCAACAAACTTCCAGAAAATGTCCCCTTGAGAAAGGCCAGACCTGATGACTGCCTGGGAGCCGATCCATAGTGGCATTAGGATGATCCCACTACAGTCAAGAACGTAACTATAAAAACTATTCAAACTGGACCAATTCACCTCTTGCAGGGTCTGAAATGGTGGCTGAACTGAATTGACAAGTTGGTTCTGATCTAGACCAGCCCTTGTCTAGTGCTTTTCTGACCCTAATCCAGCCTTCATCCAAAAGGTTCTTCAACCTGGTTTTCCAGCTGATTCCAATCTGATCTCGGTTTGAACCTTGGTCAGTTCCGGTTCATGTTTTGATAACTTTGCATTAGACTGAGAACTGGAGCTAAGGTGGAAGACACGGCGTCCAAGGCCAAAGAACTACTAGGAATGACTAGAAGTAGAAGAGAAGATAGTAATAAGACCAAGAATCTAAGTATTGTGCTAATGCAAATCTCGAGAAAATCTAGACCTCCTCCCAGCCTCCAACCTTACCTCACTTGTAGACAGGTTGGAGAGCAATGTGGTACAATGTATAATGGAACTCTGAGCATCAATCTGAGTAATAGTAATGTCTACATCAAGAAACTGCTGAAATATGTCCCTTAGAGAATAACATGCACTGATGGGCCCCTGGGAATTGATCCATACTGCCCTTTGGATGCTCCCACTAGGGACAAGAACATAATTATTGGCACCAACGAGAATGGACCAGTTCACCTCTTGCAAGGTCTGAAACGTTGGCCAAACTGAACCAGCCTACCGGCTCCATTCTAGACTGACCGTCGTTAGAACCCTTGTCCAGCCCTCATCCAACGAGTACTTCAACCCAATTTTTCAGTTGATTTTGGTCCAATCAATTGAAGTTAACATATCTTAGTGTTTAAAATTGAATGTCCTGCGACTCTTTTGGCATTTGAAATTGAATGTCTTGAGACCTTTTTTGCCATCTGAAATTGAATGCCCTGTGACTGTTATAGTGCCTTGGATTTGAGAACTTGACACCAATACTCACAACTTAGTGAAATTGTGTCTTGGTGCTGAGTCTCACAGTTTGATTTTGCATCTCTCCCTTAAATCAAGGTCTCGTCGTTCTAAAGCTATGTTTATAACTTTGTTGATGGTCTTCCTCCCCGTGTAAAAGTCTCCTTGTTACCATTCACCATTTGTGTTGTGTAATGTTCCGTTACTGATAAAAAGGGAATTAACTGAGGGCATTTAATACCAAGAGCATATAAGAACAATTATTCAGTATTATTAAGTCATCAGTATAGCAAAGAGGGCCATCAGAGTTATTAATATATTATCATAAAGCATGCAGGGCATGCAAGCCTTATTTCGTCAGTCTTAAGTCAACGAGCAATTAAAATTTAAAATTGCATGCATGTAAAAAGTAAAGTGCAAACCCTAAAAGTGGCATGCTAACCCTAAAAGCTATATAAGAAGGTTAATTGAACCAAAAAGGGGGCTATCATGATTATTATTGAGTTTGGTTTCGAGAGCAGCAGCAGCAGGTGTCGCGGCAGCAAGTTGGGGTTGGAGACGGAAGTCTTCAGCTAGCAAGTGTTTTCTGCAGTGAAATCTATCTGCCCTAATCACTTCCGGATAGATCATCCGGATCTATCGTCAGCTATTCATCATATTAATTCTTATTCAGAGATCCAGCAGACAAAGAGAGATATTACGGCAGGTTCATGTTTTGTTGTTGGAGATCAGCTGGAAATACTCAGAACAATTCATTGGGCTCTGAATCTCAGAGTTTCTTCCACATGTCATCACTATTCTTCTCAGCAGGCTCAGACCACTCCACTGGGTGACTATCAGTTCAGTCCGTACACTCTCGGAGCAGTTATCAGCAGAATCGTGAAAGAGGGAAGACATCACCTATCCAGAGCATTTCAATTCGCTAGGTCTCCTGAAGGTGTCAAAACTTGTGCCTGCTTCACTCCATCTCTCCGGGGAACTCATACTACTATTCCTGGAAAGTCTCAGCAACAACGGACACCCATTGCCTCGAAAACGTGAAGGAGAGCACTAACTGGGGACGTTTTCTCAGCCTGGGCGTCAACTCCTGGAGGGCAACACTTTCTCATCTTTATCCTGATTGCATGGCTCGCATGCCTCCTATATACTTAAGGACTATCAGTGCTATTATTATTGGTATGTGTCCCTTCTCTCACTAAAAGCTTGGTTCCTATTATTTCTCCAGATCAGCTATATTTTAGGGCCTTTTGGCATGGCACTGTTTTGCATGCAAATTTTTATTATCTATCTAGCACACCTGAAGCACCAAACCTACAAACATAGTATCAAACAGAATAGAATATCAGTTGGGATATTACATGTTGCATGATAGGAAAAATTGTCACGATCTCATGTGAAAGGTGAAGGCGACGCTTCTGCAAACTACAGGATAAGTTGCTGCCATTGTTAGGCAAGGACCTACATTCACAATAGTCCAGGTGAAAAGAAATGCACTCAGTTAATTACATTGAGCTTCACAGAACCTAGGAGAAAGGACGACAGAGCGCACACCATCTATCGTCCCCTGCTTACGGATGGCCATGTGCTCCACAATCATCAAATCAGACATAAACCTCACAATAGAAATGCCTTCACCATAAATACAAAGAATGAGATTATTTAATAACCTCAATGAGGTATATTACATCTGCCTATGGCAGCCAATCTGCCATAGAACCATAAACATAGCACCCAAATAGGCTAACATGTAGGAAGAATCACAAAGATCACACAACCAATGTTTACGTAGCTTATTTCTTTTCTAAGTTCTTTTCTTTTGAAAAAGCACGTACTTACAATTAAGAACAATATAAGTACAGCAGTGGAATTATTGATTAGACAAGTGATACTGCAGTCGGCTCCTCACCCGACATAAGCTAGCAGAGTCAACATGTCCACCTTAGCACCAAACTCCATAGAATCTATTTCTTTTCATTACAAACTTACTCTGACTACCGTTCTCGCTGCTAGATCAACTTCAAATGCAGTAAACTCTCCAAGGCAGTTGACTATATAACTCATCAATAAGGGTTCCTTATTTTGCATGTCTTCTAATTTCAATTGAAGAAAAGATCAGCAAATAAGTTTCACTGTCTATCAAACAGTTGAACATAAGCAACTAAATATACATAGCCCTAACCTCTTTTGTTGTCAAGATGTTTGCACCCTTTATATCTCTATGAATGACACCCTGCTCATGAAGATAAACCAAGCCCTCCAATACCTGCGCCAAGTATGAAAAGGTAGTTATGAAAGAGAATCTGCGAGAGAACATAAAGTCATGCACAGATTTAAAGTGAAAATTGTACAAGACATTTTGTGTGTGGACATTTTTAAATGCTAGATAGGAAACTAGTCGAAAGACAAACCTGTGCAATGTAAACAGCCACAAGAGATTCAGGGAAAGCTCCAAACTTGTTCGGCTTGATAATGCTGGCAAGCGAACCATTTTCTACATACCTACAAACCAATTACAAGACGTGAACTAGAATTTCCAGGTGCTAGAGTTATCTAAAATACGTGCATCAAAAAGTGCCCTATTATAATGAGAATGGTTGATTTTATGCTTATCCCCTTGAGTGAACAAAGACAAATAACTGCAAAAATGTGGAAAGAAAATTTGTGTCAGTAACAATCAATGTAAGATGATACTTACTCAAGAATAATGTACAAGTGTGTTTTGGTCTTAAAGGATCCCCTATACTTGACAATATTTTTATGGTTCAGATTCTGCACCCAAAAAAAATACACTGTTACAATAGAAACTGCAAAGTATCCCAATTTAATGGCCAGTGTTCTTCATTCTGAATTTAAAAACAGTACATGCATACACATATAATGCTCTTGATCATGGTATTCATTACGATTTGACAAGAAAGTAATATCTGTGATAACTCTTTAAATTGCAAAACTTCCCTCCAATCAAAAAAATGTAGAGAAGGAAAAATAAACAGCATAGTGCACTAAGAGATTAATCATAGAGGATAGAGTACCGTACCTTTAGTAGATCAATCTCTTGCTGAAGGCAATGGAAGGATCAGTACCGGAAACATTTCCAAAATACAAGTCAAATATAATACAATCTATATCAATAAAAGACAAGATAAGCAAACATAAACCTTGATTACATGAGTAAAATGGTTGGGTGTTTAAACTTTAAGATTCACATATAAATTGAAGTGTCATGGCTTAAAAAATGAAACCTAATATCAGAAATCAAAGAAGACTACATCCAGTTCATCAAAAAGTAATCCAAAGATCAGATTGCAATCTTTATGCAGGTACAAGTATTCAGGAATTTCATTGAAAACGCCTGATTATTGAGAAAGCATAACTTCTATTTGCAACGGCTGGAATAAAAATGATGCCAACTAAACCCACTCTTTGGATGTCAGGCGTGAAATTTCGTCCAAAGAGCTTGTTGCTAATCAAGGCAACTACAGCTAGGTCCCTTTAAACATTGAATCTAACAAGCTAACCAGAGATATTAGATCAGTTCTTTGAGCAAATGGGGGCAAGGAAAAAATTGTAAAGAACCAATTGAGGCATAGGCTGCTCACCTAGCTGTTCAAGAGGACTTGGCACCATTGACATTCGTAAGTCATTTGCTTAACTGCCAAAAAGTTATAAAATAGTTTGACACAGATAAGGTATTGAAGGACCAGACCCTCTTAGCAGAACATTCCCATGGAAATCCACCTAGTAAAGGGGTGTTCAAAACTTATCTATTTGTGATATGACTATCTCCTATGAAGCTATGATGGCAGGTAGGATATGGGGAATCACTGATTTGGTGACAAATCCATGACTATAGAGTGAGCATAAAGGATGGAGCAAACTAGAACCCATATACACATAAGCAACTAGTAATTGTTGAACGTATATGAGTCAGAGGCTGTCATATTGGTTATTACCAGAGGGCAACCTACAAATGGGATCTTCTCACCTGCACTGGAGCACTTGCTGAGATGGGATGAGGTCCGAGCGGAACTGTGTAGCTGAGAAACTTGTTTTGTGATTAAGGCTGAGCTGAGAAGTTTCTTTTGTGATTAGCTGAGAGTAAGAGGCCTGTAGTTGGTTTATAGTTGGCTTAGATGCCTGGAGAACCCTGTGATGTGGGAAATGGCTGAGTCAAGAGTGTTGTGAGTTGGGTTGAGTGAAAAAAATATCCCAATAGCTTCCTTCGCCTTTGTCTGTCCTGGGGGCACCATCTACAGGCATAAGGCTGGATGGTGGATCACTCCTTTGTGCCTTGATACGCCACAAGGTTACTTGGGAGCGGGAGCGAAAAGCGAAATTTTCAAAAGATTCCGGTTTGGGAACGTTTCAGGAGCATTTTTTATATAATATATATTTTTAATATATTTTGATGCATATATGCCAACAAATGCTTGTAGAGTGTTGAATTAGTTATGGAAAGCATAAAAACATGAAATAAACCATAAAACCATATAACATCATTCATCAATCATCAATCATTGTCATATAGTAGTGAATTCGTCAAGCATAGGTGACTAGGCCCATTATCCATGACATCAAGTTATCAACCTTACAGCTTCAAATTTTCGATATATAACATTTTGTCATCACTAAAATTGTACTTGAACGGTTACGAAACTATAGTCTATAACAGAAAACATCAACTATGAAATGAAAGTTGAACTTGAAATAATTCACAAAGCATCATATTCATTACCAGTGAGTTATAAGAATATGCTTTTATGCAGTAACTAGTTAATGACTCAAGTTTCAACAATTCAAAGTTGCAAATAGTGAACTTCAAAGGTACGTTCAACTTCAAACTTCAAACTTGAATTGCCATGTAATGTTCACAAAATATACCATGATAAATATAAAAGAGTCAATGACTCAACAGTTCAAAAACTTGAAAGCATAGTGGAAAAAATTGGCATCGGCAAAAAATCGGCGAGGGTCCAGAAAACATCTTCTCGGCAACATCGGCGAAAAAATCAGGAAACCGCGGCAAGCATTAAAAAATGCAAATTTTGTACTTTAGTAGGGTCAAAATTTGCTTACCGATTTTTTCCCCTATTTGCCGATTTACCTGATTTTTCCCTATCTTTCCCGATTTTTTCTCGATTTTTGCCGATTTTTGCTGATTTTTTCCCGATTTTTCCCTATGTCCAATTTTTTGAAAAATCACGATTTTTTCGGGCCGAAAAATTGGCAGCCAGAAAATATTGCGATTTTTTGGGACATCGCTAAAAAATCGGAGATTTTTTCCACTATGCTTGAAAGTACTGTAAATAAGAAAAGACAAAAAAAGTAGATTTTATGGATGTTTCCTCTTGCCACGAGAAATTTCTAATTTCTTTTCCCGTGGTCTATAAACAAAGGGAGCGAGATTATCATCCCCAATAGCCACCAATGTTGAGCGGCTTGAGCCACGTCCAAGACTTGGTCCTGCTGCCTGCATGACCCCCCTAGTTGATGCAGATGGGGGTCGTGAAGTTGAACCTTTAGGCAAAGATGGTGCATCTGGAAACAAGGTAGAGGACGGCGATGGCATTGTTGTTGTTGCTACTACTGCATCGTCATCCTCATCGTCCAAAAGCTCATCCTCCAAGCTCTCTAAAGCTAAGGCTCCATCCTCCAAGCTATGCTCCTCTATATTGTTGTCCCAAGTGACATATGATCTATCAGTTTTGGCCCGCTCACAGTAATGAGTCAACAACCTCAAGTTGTAATTTACATAAGCCAAGCTGTCTGCCTGATTTTCATTTAATCAGTTTCTTTTCACTAAGTGGATAAAGCTATAGGTGCTCCAACACCTTTCTGCAGAGGAACTGTTTACCACCTGTGAAAGCACTTTGGTTGTCAATTTATGCAAGTGTGGGCATGATGAGCCATATATGTTCCACCATTCAATAGGAGGCACCCTATCTCGATCATTTCTAGCATGCAAAGAACCAAACAGACCAATATCACCGAGGTATTTGTTTAATTCACTACGCAATAAGGCACATTCCTCTTCATCAGGGACCAACTTGTCTATAGCAGCCATGTACCCAACCTGTACCTCTGGATCTATGTGGGGCTTTCTCCTAAATCCACCCCCAGGTGCTGGTTTGGCCAACCAAGATGAAGAAAAATATTTTGGTGTTAATACATATGCTAAGGCATGCAATGGAACGTTGAGATGTTCCCGCCTTTTGACCACATGTGTGTGAATATGGTCATCAAGGATGGGATCCTTCGATTCAACCATATTTTTAATTTGTCCCAACATGCTATCCATCTGCTCATACACCTCCCCAATTATCGGATTACCTATATCTGCAAACCGAATCATGTGATAAATGGGCTTTGTGAACTGCAAAACAAACTTGACACTTGCCCAAAATTGACCATCAAGAATGGTGTCTTCCACATCCAGAAAATCAAGCCTGTCAAATGTGGATGTAGCCCTATCTTTCAAGACTTGCCATGATTCACTTGATACCATGCTAACGAATGCCTCTCTTACCTTCAAAAGGCGCCTAAAGGTGAGGTAATAGCTAGCAAATCTAGTCTTTGCCATCTTTAATAGCTCTGACTTTAAGTGATTGCGAAAAATGCCATGGGCATTGCTATGGTTGGTAATAAATCTTATCATGTGCTTGCCCTTTTTGTATAGTCCACCAATCCATTTGTATTAATTTTCTTTCAACTTAATAATGTCATGCATCAAAAGGTTCAATGTCTGAACTAAACACCCGGACCAAATTATGTTGGGCTATTTATCTTCTCGTTGCCCTACAATTAGCAGCATTATCTGTTATGACTTGGATGACATTGTATGGACCATAGCTTCAATGTTTTTGAGTAGGAGTTATGCAATGTTCAAGTCGGTCTTGAATTTATCTGAGCAGTCATGTGCCGAAAGGAAGACTGCACCAGTAGCAGAGACATCAAGAACATTTATCAATGGCTTGCCTTTCACATTTGTCCAACCATCTGATACAATTGATACCCCGTACTCATTCCAAGGATTTATGAATTGTCCCAAAGCATTTTGGATCTTGGCTTTTTCCTTGTCAAGCCCCACAGTTCTAGCTTTGTCATACCCAGGGCTCTTGTATCCTGTTGGGGCAGTGCAAATGGCCTCTACCATTTCATGCCAATTGGGTGAGCAAAGAACAGTGAATGGTATGCCACATGAATAGAGAAACCAAAACACTTTTGTATCCATGTCATCCCTAGCACCTTAATCAAGGACATCCGATATTGTCTTGCCACGTGATTGCATGGGAGAGAATCCACTGCCTTGGGTGGATGGGCCTCCAGTTCTTGGTGAGCATGAAAGGTCTCCGTCTTCTGATGATCGTTTTGTTATGTTTTGTACTTCAAATTCTTTCTTCTTATAGATGGCTCTTTGTGTTGATACCACATGTGGGCAAACACAAACTCCTATAGTTTTTCTTTCATCACATGGCATGTGCCCACATAGATGTCTTCTCATACGGGTATATGAGCCTGTGTATGTCTTTTTACAATGGGGACAAACAAAATTTAGTGGTTCCACCCCCTTTGCCTCCTCCCTGCCTTGTGACATATTTCCACAAGGGTGTGGGGTCCTCTTTGTTTTTCTTTCGATTTTCCTCCTCTCCATGGTATGTGCCACTTCCCACTTCTTTATCTGCTCCCTCATTCCTCCTCCGGTTTCCAATCACCATCATCAAAATAACAAATGGAACCAACAAAATAAACCATAAACCCATCATCATGGTTGATGGAACTAGAGATTTACCCTGTTGCATGTAATAGAATGAGGGGGGAACTAGAGATTTAACAATGTACATTACTACATTCTAGTGTATAGAGTCTAGAATTTATATTCCAAGCATTCATGAATCATGATTGAATATAGAAATCAAAGTTCAAAAACATTCAAATTATAACACAAAGCAAATCAACAAGAAAGATTGTAGAGCCTTCCTCTTTGGCTCCCGCTCTCCAATGGTGGTGACAAGTTCAAGTTTCAAGTTTTCAACCTTCTTCAATCTCCAATGATGGCAGCCTTCTCCTCTTCTCCTCTCCTTTCATCCTCTCTGCTCCTCTCCTCTCCTCTCCTCTCTTCTCTTCCCTTCTCTTGCAAAGTGAGAATGAAGTTGGAGAAGAGGGCTTTATCCCCCAAAGCCCTCCTCCTTCCCTCCAAAAACCCACCAATGGACCCCATCTCCCTCCTCTATTTCCTCTCTTTCGCGGGCATCTTGTTAGAGTGGGAGCTAAGGCAGGAGCATCGGGGAGCTAGGACGAGAGCGCATGTGAGCTAAGGCAGGAGCAAATGGGAGCTATCTGGGATCGATAAGGGAACGTTCTGGGAGCTATCGCTCCCAGACATAGCAGGGAGCACGTGGATAATCAAGGGAGTGCGCTCTACAAAACGCTCGGGATCAGGAGCGATCCAGGAGACGCACTTCTGAATAGCTTCCTCAGTGATTCCATGAGGAGCAAGCTTCCAGAGCAGGGGCGGGGGGGGGAGAGCGAAGATCAAGGGAAAGCCAAGAAAATTGGAAACAACTTTGTTGGAACCATATGTTGTGGGGGAGTTATGAATAACCTACCCCATTGCAACATCTATGATGTAATTGAAGACCAACATTTTTTGCCTATTTTTAAAATTTAGACATCAATTTAAGGTTCCTCTTCTTCAAGAAGAAGAAAGCTCAAAGGTTGGGGATAATGTTGTAGATAGCATTGTGTTCAAATGTTTCAGTAGAATGATCCTTGTTAGTTGACTTGTTGGCCATGAACATATGTTGAATATTATAGCAAACGATCCTTGTGCAATATTAAGTCGAATATAAAGGTGTGGAGTTTTAAATCTAAGAGGAATATGGATCTATAGATGTTTTCAAAGAAACATAATTGTGGTAATTGCCCAAACTAAATTATGGACATCCTTCAGATGCTTTGCTAAACACCTACATGACCTAACATTAGAAGTGGATTTATGTCAAGATTATGTGAAGAAAATGGATGGAGTTCAAACACAAAGAACACTAAAGCATTTTAGGACTTAGGGGGTATTAAAAAGGGTTTAATAAGAACATTTCCATGATTAGTCACTCCTTTTGAGCCAATTAACAAAAAGGTTGTCACATTCAAATGGGGTGAAGTCCAATGCTAAGCATTCTAACCTCAAGTATCAATTTGTATATAATTAGTGCATAAGACTACAAAGTAAGAGGATTATTTTGAGCAGCATTGAGACCCATTCTCTGAGGAGAATGGAGACACCTGGTCCGGGACCACGGCGTGGACTCAACCTAGTGTTGAGTGATCATTATGTTGAATGATGATATCTGGTCCTTGACCATGATATGGACCCAACTCTGCACCGGGGGGGGCTCAACCTTGTGTTGAGTGACCATTCTGTTGAATGGTAGACATCTGGTCCGGGACCACGATGTAGACCAGTCTAGTACTGGTAGACTCAGCCTAGTTCTGAGTAGCCATTCCTTTGAATGGACGCACCTGGCCATTTACCAGGACTCAGCCCGGGGCTGACAGCCATTCTCCTAGAGAATGGCGATGCTTGATCTGTTACCAAGTATTTGACCTAGTGTCAAATTATGCAGCCTATGGCTGAGGCACCTGGTTTGTTACTAGGAAGACACTATAAGCCCTAGACCGGCTCTAGGCATGTGTGACACTCTGACCCTTGATTAATGGGCTTTGAGATCTTCTCCAAGGCTTAGCTACCCTTGGTTAAGACACCCTAGTACCCGATCTTGGTGTCACACAGAGTGTGAGATAAAAGCATTAGTAATTCTCTCAGTTTATGATGATGTAATTTGAGTTGTGATGAAAGACCACGTTGACCACATGTGATGACCACAGGGGCACTTAAAGAAGGCTAAAGCAAAAGTCAAAAATACATGAAGACCCTTAGTACCACTAAGGTGTAAAAGTGAAAGTGCAAAAAGACCTTTAGTACCACTAAAGGCAAAAGTCAAAATTAAAAAAGAATAAAACATTATTATTTTGAGATTTCTAATTTTGGTCCACTTACAGGTGACTCAAAGGATATAAAAGAATATCAATCCATTTCATTATTACACACACTTGCTCTCACAGGTACAGCTGCTCCATCAGAAGATCTTACAATTTTTGAAGAAGAAGGTTCTTATGATTGTGCCCTAGAATGGATGAGTCTAGCTAGGGCATCATCATTCATGTGAAGACAAACCCTAAGCTAGGGTTTTACATCTGCAAGTTCATCTTCAATCTTTGGCTAGGGTTGTTACCTAACCCTCTTTCTCAGATCCAGGCAGCAGCATTCTTCTCGGGCAGCCTATCTTCTCTCATGGGGAGCTACTGGATTTTTTGGCATCCCTCCCTCTCTCCACTGGCTGCCCCCATATTCTCTCA
Source organism: Pseudotsuga menziesii (assembly GCA_001517045.1). NCBI lineage: Eukaryota > Viridiplantae > Streptophyta > Pinopsida > Pinales > Pinaceae > Pseudotsuga > Pseudotsuga menziesii. The sequence goes on from LPNX010736696.1 coordinate 210,373, forward strand.
GGCAGCACCTTGAGGGCTCGGCCCTCTCCTCTCTGCCCTCGAGTAGCAACCCATGAGGGTTAGGGCCTGCTACAGACCCACGGGCAGCCCGTAGGGCATACCTGAGAGGGTGCTGCAGCTACACCGAACCCTCGAGCACCCCTAGGAAGGCCAGTGAGGGTCTCAGGTATCAGCCTGGAGCCCGTGAGAGCTGTCGGGTCTGCACAAACCCTCCGGACAACCCACAGGAAAGCCCTAAGGGGCCTCGGTCAGGCTGTCTGCCCTTCGAGAAGCAACATAGTTGCTCAACAGAGCAACCAGGCAGCGGGCAAAACAAGCAATCGGGCACAGCAAACATACAGCAAACAGGCAGCAGACAAGTACGATCGAACAACTGACAGGTATGGTCGGGCAGCTGACAGGTACAGATGGGCAGGTACAGGCTGGGCAAATCCGGGCAAACAACAAATTTTCAGGCAGCCTACAAATTGTTGGGCAGGAGAGAGAAATTAGGGCCACAAGCCATAATTTGGAAAAGGCCCTAATTGGGCATTTTTTGTGAAATTGGAAAAATTGATCTTCTGAAATTGTGATTTAACTCTGTCGGGGTTTGTGGAACTTTTTGAAGAATTTCAGTCATCTCATTTACGAGATGAATTACTAATGCTTTTGGGGTTTTTGTCCTTTAAAGGTTTCCCCAGTGAAAAACTCGTGTATTGTGTGTTGATGTGTTGATGTTGTTTTACTGCACTTGTCATTTGTTATCAATTAGTTTGCAAATTTTTTAAGTATTCATGCTAATGCTAAAATTCAACAGTTGACCATGAAAATATGTTGAATATAATAGCAAACGATCCTTGTGCAATATTAAGTCGAATATAAATGTGTGGAGTTTTAAATCTAAGAGGCATATGGCTCTATAGATGTTTTCAAAGAAACATAATTGTGGTAATTACCCAAACACTTAAATTATGGACATCCTTCGGATGCTTTGCTAAACACCTACATGACCTAACATTAGAAGTGGATTTATGTGAAGATTATGTGAAGAAAATGGATGGAGTTCAAACACAAAGGACACTAAAGCATTTTAGGGCTTATGGGGTATTAAAAAGGGTTTAATAAGAACTTTATCATGATTAGTCACTCCTTTTGAGCCAATTAACAAAAAGGTTGTCACATTCAAATGGGGTGAAGTCCAATGCTGAGCATTCTAACCTCAAGTATCAATTTGTATATAATTAGTGCATAAGACTACAAAGTAAGAGGATTAGTTTAAATGAGGAGAAGACCGAACAAGGCCATGCAAAAGAGGACAAGTAACTCGTTGCTAAAGAAAATCAAAAAAATGTTTATGAATTGAGGATGATCTCAAGATGAGTTCCAGTAGTGATACAAATCAGCAAATCAAGGACATCTCTAATGGCGACAACATACGCATTCCTTGATCAAAACACTAAGGTATAAACAACACACAAATATTAGCCCCAAAATAGTCAATATGTTATACTTTGCCTTACAATTTACTTTTTCTTTTAGGGACTTACAAGTGGTCAATGGATATTTGATAATGTAATGACGTACTTTATTACTTTGTGATTGTATCATGAGTTAAGTTACAAAGTCATCACTATGAAGAGGTCACTAAGAAATCCTTATTAGTTCAGTAAACAATCATATCCCCCAACCATCAGGTGCATAGGACTAAGGGAGGCCTTATTTTTAAATTAAGATATCAACACAAGCAAAGGCAACAATATTGTATATTCGATGGTGTACCTTCATCTCTATTGACCATGTGTCGGGAAGTCCTTATTAGTTGGGTGAACAGTTGTATTCACTAACTGTCATGTGTGCAATACCTTTATGTGCATAAGTGGTCCCCAATTTTAGATTGAGTTATAATCACAATGGCGGCAAAGAGATTGTATATTAAGTGTTATAGCTCTGGCTCTCTCTATTGATCATGTGTACATGCACATATGATTGTGAGATGAATAAGATCTTCAATGAGATATACTATGTTTAATGACATTTCATGTGCACACATTTTTTCTTAAATTTCTTTGTCTTATTGTCATTTTCAATCTCATAACTTCAGGTGTGTTTATATTCAAGGTTTACCTAAGGAAAGATACAAGGAACAAAACTTTAAGACGAAGCTATCAAGGCATGGATCATTCTAAATAGTGACCCAAAGCAATAAGAACACCTTCAAACTTGACTTGCCACCATATACTTGGGGATGTATCCAATATTCAATGCCAATTACCTTAAATTGTATACGCTTCTTAATGTTGGATGAAGATGATAGTCTGGACTCTGATCAACGTAATTGATGTGGCAAACTTGATACTAAAGATAGAGAAATCATTGGAAGAGGACACAACCATGCAATTGAACAAGATGCAAAACAAAAACAACACAAACAAATTATACCAAGTTGAGTGACAATGATAGTTGCCTCAAACTAGCAACTGGCAATTTTCATTTTCAAGTAAGATTTAAACTTAAAATGGCAATTTTCATTTTCAAGTAAGATTTAAACCATCGTTAATGTAGAAGTTTTAACATGTAAAATAGCATTGTCTGTCATTTGGAATAGCAGTAGAATCCCAATCCCCTGCCTACAATGATCTGTTTGCAAGCGGGAAAAAGAATATGCCAGTCCTTGGCCAGATCCTTTATTCAGTATCCTATGATGAGGAATGGGATTGGATCATCTCAACAATAGTTGCAACAAAGCTTAAACCAAATTCTGAGAGAGTTTAATTCTTGCGATCCATGTTTTTGGTCAAGAAAAAAAGTTTTGACAACCACAAAAATTGATCAAAACAGCAGTTGGATTCTTGGTAAGTAGGAAAAATGATTGCATAATTGAATACAAATCAATAGTATAAGACATTTATATTCTACATTTCCTGCAAAGTTGGAAGAGTGTCTTCTCAAACACCTGAACATTTCCCAATTCAGTGAAAGTCATTGATCTCATCAGTTGACCTAACATTGAGCATACCAAAATTGTAAATATACAATTTGAACAAAAGAAAGAAATAGAGTAGAGAACAAGCTTTTGAGACTCTTTAAAGTACAAACCATGATAATGTTAAGTTCCTCTACCATGATGATGTTAAGATCCTCTTGAGGAATATTCTCAAGTGACACCTGCTTGATTGCAACAAAATCTCCATTTTCCAAGTCCAAACCCTTGTAGACACGCCCATAAGCTCCCTTTCCAATCTCATCTCCAAGGATCTGCCAACAAATAAATGCATTGTGAGACACGAGTTTTTGCTTCAAAAGCCTCTGAAGTGTAGCATTGCAAAATGCCACACTTTTACCCAGCTAGCTGGAGTCAGGTTCTTGTACTGAACATGCCAAGACTTCAAGGTAGGATATCCCACATTTGGCAAGGGTGGAATCTTGAGGAAATGATGAATTTTATAGGCGCGAATCCAGACTTAGTAACGGGAGAAGTCAGGACATTTGCCAAGTTGGTGACAGTTAAAGGCTTATGTGAGCCTGGAGTCCAGCCTTTAACCATGTTGGCAAGAATTCAAATGTCATTGGGGGAACAATGAGCCTATGGGTCAAATTGCGAGTAGGATAAAAGACAACTAAAACACCCCGCTTTTCCGGCAGACTTTTGATAAAAAAAGGGTCAAATTTCTGCTGGGAAATTGTTATTTTCACAACTTTGCAATTTCAGCAATTGTATTTGACTACTAAATCCATGATTTTAAAACTACCCAGGTCGATGAAATTGTGATTTAAACAGTCCAAATTGCAATTTAGACAAGAATTGGTCTGCCGGATTCCGGCGGGTTGGGGGCGTTTTGGTTAGCGCTTACACTGCTCCGTCAAATTGAGGCTGTGGTCGAAAGTGACAGGTCTTATGGGGAACATACTAGGACTCTGGGATAATTCAGCCTTCTGCTAGGGCTACGACCCTTGAATTCTTGAGCGTATGGAAAATTCAGGCTTTCGACCAATGGGTAAGAATTTCGAAACTCATGTGTAACAACACCTGTTATACAGCGGAGTTCGCGCTTCGCCCAGGCTAACAAGCGCTCGAATCCAACGGACTAGAAGCTCAAACCATGCACTTGTTGAGTTCAAGGAAGCTTGAACGTTCAAAGCTTAAACCTTATGAGGGAAATGATAACCGTAAGGGCAAGTTCTTTTGGCCAGAGTTCAAATCTCATGAGGGGCAAAAACCGTAAAGTATAATCCAGTACTCCGCCAGATTGACAACATTTCAAATCTTACGGTCGTTTAAACTGAAATTATAGAATCTATAGCCTTCGAAACCATAATTATGCATTAATACTGGCATATTTAAAGACGCTGAGAAAAATGAACATGATGTAGATATACTCACATATTTATCGTTCAAAGTCTTTGATTTGTGAAAATGCGAAGACGATGGATGTCTCGACATGACTACAGCTGATTTTCTGCGTTCTCCCGCTGTGGGATCCAAACCTCATTTCCAACTCGAACCTACAGAATGTTCCGGTAATAAATTCGAGAAATTGAACGTTTTCCAGGTCTAGACTGAAACCCTCGTTGAGATCCAATTTTCAGAGCTGATAATGCGAGAAATGAGCATTCTGCGGCACTTCGAAACGATTTGTGTACGGTACGAAACCCTAGATATGCCTTAAGATGCCAGCAGGCCCTGGCAGAAGCAGAATTCTGAATTCTGCGAAGGGAGAAGGGGTTTGGTTTCCTTGCTCGGTAAACTGGTTAAACAGTGAACTTCTTCCACGCGTGGGTTGGTATATGTTTTAATTTTAGCCGTCGATGCGAGAGAAGGAGGGCATCATTTAGTTAATCTTTGGTCACTGTGTATGAGCTGGATGCCAAGAGGACGAAAGGAAATCAAAAGGGATGGTAGGCCCCATGATGGGGTGGGGGAGTCGCCATGTGAGTTGTAAGGGTGAGAAATCGTAGGGAATAAGGGTGTGGGTTAGGTATCATCAGATGAGGCCAGCCAAGAATATCCGCCTTGGCCACGGTGGGTAGTTTTATTAATCATTAGAGGTGACGTGGCAACAGTATATAGTTGGAATAAAGTCTCACATTAACAAAACAAACTCTCACGACCAGGCTGTAAAAACTTTCATTTTGAAATACTTTTTGTATTTTAATCCCAAAATGCGGGAGTGATTGATGTTGAATTTCAATAATTATTAATTTTTATTATACCAAATTATATTTATAATGTTCACTAAAATTTCTTTAAACGTTATACGAGAAAACATTTAATATAATATATAACGTTTATAGATTATGACGTGAAGTCTGGATTTCGGATTTTTGGCTATTATATACATGTTTATGAAAGAACAAAAAAACATATCAAATTGCAAAACTTTAATGAAGACATATCTATATATTTTTTATTTTTTATGATTTATAGATATAAAATTTATTATTTATAATATGAAAAAGGAAAGTAATAAGCATCTCGCATTGTAGTATTGAATGATGTGGTGGGGGTTTTGCTAGAAGTTGGATCTTAATAGAAAATTTTGTATTCATAATATGAAAAAGGAAAGTAATAAGTTGTTTGAGATCCAACCGCGAGCAAAGCCTCTCTGCTGCAGCATTCAATGTTGTACTGCAGGATGCTCATTGCTCACCATGAAAAATAAGCAAATTGTGTTTCATGAAAGCGCTAATTTATGAAATGGAGATCATGTCTTTCTTGGGGGTAACATTTAAAAAGTTTTGGGATTATATTGTATGTATCTTTCTTGAGTGTGGGGGTGAAATTTTAAATTTAAATGTAATTGGGGTTTTTGTCTTTAAGTATTTATATGTGTTTTTTAAGTTATGAGGTTGAATTTAAAAGAATAAGATATATTTTTTTCAACAACAACAAAAAATGTATTATGCTTTCATAAAGTATCAAAAATTGATACAATGTTTTTACAAAAATATAACAGAGACTACCTCTTACTATCCACCTCAAAACTATAAACAAAAATGGAAATTACATAGTCCTTTTTGTAGCCTCATGTGGAGGGAAAACATGACATATTTTAATGACTAACGATCCATAAACATATTCACTTATTCAAATAACTGAATATACCTCCCCTAGATAACTTATCAAGTAAGCTAGTTTGACAACCAAAAAACACAGTTGTCACAAAGGAAGAATCAGTATATAGGAAGAGATGCAACAGAGATGACCTCTAAATCTTTCAACAACTAAAAATATATGAAGCCTTCATATAGCTCCAAAGATTGCTTTGAGAGAAAGTATGCAATAACATTATTCTCTAAATATATGAAGAAATGAAACCTCAATAAATTGTCCCCAGAGGCTTGTGACCTTCTGCTTCCATCCATCTAAAGAGACTACCTGCAACTCATTCATGAAGAATCCATCCAAGAACTACCTTGGAATCACCTACAACCAGAAGATGAGATATATGAATGAAATGCGCAAAATATAACAGTCCTCACAGAGCAAGAAGTTCACCTCTAGTATTGGTTCCCCTACCAACATTAAACTTAAGTTTATAGGAGAAAACATTTAATATAAAATATAACATTTATAGATTATGATGTGAAGTACAAATTTCTGATTTTTTTCTATTATATAGATGTTTATGAAAGAACAAAATAAGATATCAAATTGCAAAACTTATAT
>LPNX010736696.1:217344-285062 GCA_001517045.1 Pseudotsuga menziesii
ATTCATAATATGAAAAAGGGAAGCAATAAGCATCCCGCACTGCAATATTGAATGTTGTAGCGGAGGCTTTGCTGACCATTGGATCTCAAGCAGCAAACCCTCTGGCGCAACATTCAATGTTGCATTGCAGGATGCTTATTGCTCACCATGAAAAAGAAGCAAATTGTGTTTCACAAAAGCACTAGATTTATGAAATGGAGATCATGTCTTTCTTTGGGGTAACATTTTAAAAGTTTTGGGATTCTGTTGTATGTATCTTTCTTGAGTGTGGGGGTGAAATTTTAAATTTAAATGTAATTGGGGTATTTGTCTTTAAGTATTTATATGTGTTTTTTAAGTTATGAGGTTGAATTTAAAAGAATAAGAATCCACATTTCTAGAGATTGCATATTTTTTTCAACAAAAAAAAATTGTATTATGCTTTCATTAAGTATCAAAATTCGATACAATGTTTTTACAAAAATATAATATAGACTACCTCCTCCTATCCACCTCAAAACTATAAACAAAAATGGAAATTACACAGTCCATTGTGTAGCCTCGTGTGGAGGGAAAACATGACATATTATAATGACTAACAATCCATAGGCACATTCACTTATTCAAATATTTGGATACACCTCCCCTAGATAACTTACAAGCAAACTAGTTTGACGACCAAAAAACACAGTTGCCACAAAGGATGAATCGGTACATAGGAAGAAATGCATCAGAGATGACCTCTAAAACTTTCAACAACTAAAAATATATGAAGCCTTCATATAGCTCCAAAAATAGATTCGAGAGAAAGTGATACACATGTAGTCCTCTTGTTTAATAATATGATTCAATCGATCACTGAAGTATGCTTTAGATACTTTTCCTTTATGACCACGCTCCACATTCCTAAAAAGAATAAGCCCCTGCAAAGGTTATTTGTTGCTAATGCTTGTCCAGATTAGTGAAAAATTTCAATCCCCCAAAACCTCAAATTTCTCTAGAGATTGTACATCATTATGGAAAGGGGATCTCTTGTCTCATAAAAAGGGATATAATAGTGAATATTTAGTATCTAGCTAAGTTGTGACTTCAAATTAGATTATTGATATTTATTATTATATTTTGATTTACTTGATAATTATATGCAGGTAGTTAAGATTGAATATGAAATTTAAATGATAATGTTAATTACTATTATCCTAAAACCAACCAGGTTTATTGGAAAAAACATACTAAGAACTCTTCAAATTTTCATTTTTGTAATTAAAAATATGGTTGAAATGGAAGTACAAAAGTCGATATGGTTTTCGCAAGTTGAAAATCAATTCAATGGAATTATATTTAGAAATTAAAAATTATAAGTGGTATCCATATTTATTTTTTTAATAATTTAGGAGGGATCAACAATAACTTATCAAAGTGTCCTCAACTAGGCCTAATATCAAACCAAATGCCTACCACTATACCCCCAACGTATATGCAATAATCTACAAGTTTTATATACTCTAAACTTGTGACTCAACTTAAGGTTGAGATGTCCCTGTCACCATTGGATGTCTAACTTTTAAGCCAAGCCACTAAGAGAAAAATGTTGTGAGCATTAGAACCCAGGTGGAAATTTCAACAAGCTTCCTCCCAGCCAATCAAGTTATTACCCATGGCCTTTTTAAAATTGAAGGACATGGGGTGGGATTTGATCTACTAATGTCTACATGGGCTGCAAGATTACAATAATAGTAGTAATATAGTAATATAATTTAAGGTTATTTCCTAACAATCTAATAATACAGGAAAAGTTGTTTCCTCCTCGACTTGGGTTCAAATCCCACTTTGTGACATGTTTGCTTCTCGTGACCCAATTATTGTTGATATGTTGACTTGCCCTTGAGCCCTGTAGAATCTTGTTGATCCTGAGTTCCATTGTCCAAATGAGGGGATGTGCCTAATGGGTTTCTCTGATAAATGTATTATGTAAACAAAAACAAAATAGTTATAATAATAAATAAAGTAATAAAATAAAATGATAAATAAATAAATAACAATAAAATTTGTGTATAAAACCCTAAATCAAGACAAATGAATTAAGCTCACAAACATTATTGTGAATCTAAACTTGCATCGAAATAAATGTTTAAATCAGAATCTATAGGATTTAATTTCCTAGTTTTCTGTGTTCACTCTTTCTTTATTTAGATTATAAGAACCAAGCTCGTCTAAAAAATGACAAACAACAACAACATCATTATAAGCATTTAATAAGTAAAACTATGAATGCAAGAGTAATTAACCTTCTTTAAAACTTCACATCAACTCGAGTTCCCATTTATTTGAAACTTTGATCAATTTTAAGGTGATCTAGGTTTCATAATTGGGAAAAAACCCTAAGGGCATTGTTCCAACTGTGAAGAACCCCTACAATAAACAATGAGAATGCAAGATATAACAAATAAATGGAGCACAAAATAGATTTGATTAATCGCAGGCCATTTCGAGGGGGCAACCTCCTTTTAGCAAGCTCAATACAAAATAACTCTTCGATGCCTTCATTAGCCTTAACACATACATATACTAAGTCTAATCTAAACAACTATTACTCCCCATGAATGCAAGATAATGCAACATATTAACTGGACGACTTAAGAACTATTACTTACTCCCTATGAATGTGGGATAATACAACATACTAATGGGATGACTTGCAAAGCATATGTGTCTGACAAAATATACTAACAAAATAAAGAGGAGGGTTGACACAGGTTCTTAGCATCCCTTCCCTCTTATAAAATCTTTGTCCTCAAAGCTTTAGATGTGGAAACTGATGTTGAATCTGAAGGAGTGGTTCCCATGTAGCATCCTCTGGTTGCATGTCATGCCACTGAATTAAGACCTCTGTGATGGATCAAGAGAAAAGATGACGAGTGTACTTATTGAGGATGGCGTCCGGTTCCAAAATGATGGATCCTTCCTTATGCAGTTCTGGTAAAACAGTTTGTGCTCTGATGTTGGTGCCAATCACTTTCTTGAGACAAGATACATGAAAGACTGGTTGAATGCAAGAAGAAGGAGGAAGTTCCAATTTACAAGCAACAGACCCAATCTTCTAAAGAACTTTATATGGCCCATAGAACTTTGGAGCCAACTTTTTATGCCCTTTGAGTTTCAGGGAGGATTGCTTGTAAGGCTACAAATGAAGAAAAACCATATCAATGACTATAAAGGTGCTCTCAGAATGGTGTTGATTGACCTGTTGTTTCATGCGATTTCTTTCCATGTGAAGACTGTCCTACAGAATGTGAAGAATCTGATTGCGGTGTCGAAGAACCATGTCAACTGCCTGGACTGGCGAACTGTTGGGGGTGTATGGAAGGAGCACTGGCAGTGCCTGACCATAAACAGGTTCATATGGAGTCATTTTAGATGTAGTATGCTAGGAATTATTGTACCACTGTTCAGCAAGAGGGAGCCACTTTTCCCACTGATGTCATTGTTCATAGATGAAGCAACGAAGATAAGTTTCCAAACATTTGTTGGTGACTTCGTTCTGACCATCTATTTGTGGGTGATATCCTGAACTCATATCCAGTTTGGTGCCAGCGAGGTGAAAGAGTTCGGTCCAAAAATGACTTATGAAAGTTATGTCGTGGTCTGAGACAATGGAAGAAGGGATTCCATGAAGACGGAATATTTGGTCCAAGAAAATTTGTGCGACTGAGGATGGGGTATATGGATGGCTTAGAGCACAAAAATGTCTATATTTGGAGATTCGACCAACCACAACCAAGATTACGGTCTTCCCTCCATATTTCAGGAGCCCTTCAATGAAATCCATTGAAATATCTGTCCAAATCCTTGTAGATATGGGCAAGGGTTCGAGCAAGCCAGGGAGGAGTGTAGTTTCACCCTTGTGGCGCTGGCAGGTATCACATTTGGAAACCATTTGTTGAATTTCCCATTTCATTCCCTTCCAAAAGAATTTACGTTGTGCCCGTTCATACGTTTTGAGGAACCCAGAGTGCCCTGTTGATGAAAAAGCATGGAGTTCATAGAAGACAGCTTGGTGAAGATATGTGCTCTAGGGAAGCACCAGGCGACCCTTATATCTCATAGAAGAACCATCCCAAGAGTAATGCAGTACAACAGAAGGATTGTCGGCCAACTGTTGGATGATTTTAGATAAGGAAGAGTCATTGACATAGCCTTGCTAAACAGATTGGAACCAATTTGGAATAGGCATAGAAATAACTGAAAGAGAAGCATGGTCATCAAATGTGTGGGAAAGAGCATCTGCCACAAGATTGTACTTACCCTTCTTGTAAGTGATCTCATAGTCATAACCCATGAGTTTGCTAACCCATTTCTATTGTGTTGGGGATGAGACATGTTTTTCTAGGAAATATTTCAGACTTTGGTGATCAGTCTTGATGCAGAAATGATTCCCTAAGAGGTATGGACACCACTTCTATACTGCATGCAAAATAGCCATCATTTTCTTCTCATATGTAGAGGCAGCTAAATTATTGCTGGAAAGGGATTTGCTGGTGAACGCAATGGGATGTTCATCTTGAAGGAGGACAACACCAAGTCCATTATCACAAGAATCACTCTCAATAGTGAAGGGATTGAAAAAATAAGTCATAGCTAGAACAGGTGTGGTACACATAGCTTGTTTCAATTTGTCAAATGCATACTCAATAGTAGGTGTCCATGTAAAAGCATCATTTTTCAGTAGAGTTGTTAATGGAGTTGCAATCTTCCCATAATCCTTTACAAACTTGTGGCAGTAGCCAGTTAGTCCCAAAAACCCACGAAGGCTCTTCAGGGTCCGAGGATGCGTCCAAATTTTCATGGCATCTATTTTGGCAGGATCGACGCGAACCCCTTGTTCTGTCTTGTGGTGAAACGGGTAGCGATAGGGCCTGATGTTGGGAGGGACGCTTCTAGGAAGGAGCGGAATACGATTGTCCTCTTGTCTTGAAGGTGGCAATCACACTTGCTCAACAAACACAAATGGTCCTCTGGTGTGCTATGTTGGATTATTCATGATTTCCTAGGACTCGGTGTTTGCTCAACTAAGAAAAAATATTTACGTATTTCATAATTTATTTTCATCCCAACTTTCATACTTACTTTTATAATATTATTTTGATCTTATTAACATTACTTATTGAACTGCAAGGATTCAAACAAAGGGGATATTTGCATGTCTAAGATGTGTAGAACAATTTCAAGGGCGGTATTCTAAAGATCTACACAAATTTATTTATGTAAACACCATGGTTTTTATACCACCAGATCATAAGTTTAGAAATTTCCAAAAGAATCAATTTGATGGAAAAATTGAAAATAAAGACCCTTCCATGATTATGGGTCCAAGTGATTGGCTTAAGAAGTATGAAGATGCTGGATTGAAAGCTTGGGATATTTTTTTGATCGGAGTGATTCAATTGAAGAACCATAACAAGTTGTGTTTAATATGACAAAAGGAATGAAAAGGAAATCCATATTTTATGAGGTCCTTTACTAGAAGGATCTATTAATATCTCACATATTAGATCCTATGCAAGGACACCTTATCTTTGAGGAGAGATATCTCTCTTTCATGTACCAAATTTGATAGAAGACGTTTATGGCCAAACACAGAAAATGAAACATATGCAGAAGCTCCATGTATTTTGAGAAGAAAAAAAAAGATCTAGACCAACTAGAAAAAGTCATTCATTCAATAAGGACACATACTCGTTGTGGGTCATCATTGGAAAAATATTTTTCAGTTGATGGACATCTCACATGATTTAAAACACATTATTTTCATAATTTTATGAAGGTAATATCATCTCTTAACTTTTACCGATAACATTAGTTAATTACTAAATATATTTTGATATTCTATTGTGTGAGAAAAATTACTAATTACCTTTGATAAATGTGTTTGATAGCATGTCGTGCCATTGGTAATTAGTGAGTATTCATTTCTTACCGTGGACTTAAGGAACACCATAAATCGATTGTTAGAATTTACAAGGTATGTGGTATGAAGTGTTCATGTGTGAGAGACATAGAGATATTATATTGCATTTTAATTTTTGACTCAAGATTCATACTAATTTCCTCTTCTTAAATTAGGTGGGTGACCTCCAATGAGATCCACGAATGTGAAGTGCCGAAATGGAGGAAGGAAATTGCAAAAATTGTAAGTGTATTTGAGAAGGAGATCCCTATAAGTTTCATGGACCTACAAGTCCATTTACTTATACACCTAGTCGATGACATTGAATTGGTGGGTGTCGTATCAATGAGGTGGATGTTTTTCTTTGAGAGGTGTATGAAAAATCTAAAAATATATGTCCGACAAAAGGCACATCCAAAGGGTTGCATGGCTGAAGGGTATGTATTGAATGAATCATTTTTATTCCTATGTGAATTCCTTGGTAAGGATTTTGAAGATGGGCCATGCTTATGGGATGAAGAATGAGCATCATATATTATTGATGGAGAAAAACCACGATATAATGGTGTTCAAGTAGAAATTGGTAAGTAAATTCATGATCATTGTAGTTATTTTATTGCAATAATTAATTTACTTTGTAATTTATTTGTTAAATTAACAGCATGACATTTGGAGTTTGAAATAAACAGGTTGACATGTAATAGGTGTAAGCAAAAGCACTATACTCGAAAAGTTCGTTCTGTACCACGTGGACTTTATGAACAAATAGATTGATTGTATAGTAAAAAAGAAAAGAAGTGTTAGAACCAAGGAGACAGTTTAAGAGATTGAACCTAGTGAATACTCCACTTCCCACTGGTATGCTTGGGGAATGGGGCAAAAGTTGCATTCTAGAATGGGTTATTGAACAAATTCAAAATCAAATAGAAGACAAAAGTATTGATTCAAACATATCAGAAGATGAAATCAACATCTCTAGAGGATGTGAAAGAAAGATAAATTGGAATTTTACAAAATGTTGTTTCAATACAATTTTGACACTATTAACTATTTAAATATTTTTCATTATATTTGTTTTCACTGAAATAAATGGTCTTTCACAAGCAAGGAAATATGCTTTAATGTGGGCATATGGTCGACATTATCATGTAGAAAGTGTAGATGTAATGAGGCGATCCTTTCATTATGGCATCATGGTTGATTTCAAGCAATCTAGTCGAGCAGGCTCAAAGCACAATACTATTATTAAAGGGAATCTACAATATGTTGGGAAAATCCAAGAAACTATTGAGTTGGATTACCGCTCTTTTAAATGTTGTATTTTTAAGTCTAGATGGTATGAAGCATTTGAGAGGACACAAAGACATGATACCCACAGTGTATTGTTTTCTATAGATTCATCAAGGTTCGTACGAGAGGATAAGGAGCCTTATGTTATACCAATTCATTGTGAGCGGGTAGTTATTTAACTCAAACAAGAAGCGGTAGTGATCATTAATCTATTAATTCATACTTTATTATGAATGTGTGTGTGTGTGTGTGTGTGTGTTTATTAATCAACAAATTTGTTACAATGCAGGTCTAATATATGTATGTTGTTCATGTGTAGATATTTTTCTACAAAGATATTTTGGATCCATAATGGGTATTGGTTATACATTATGATCCAATATTATGGCATGTGTTTGACAATGCATCAATGGATACCAAGTAGAACAATGATAGCTAAAAAATGAGAGAGAGGGATTAGAGACCATTTAAGAAGTTGACATCCATGATGATGTTGAAGATGGTTATGTTCAGGCACAAGAAGACACCAATCCAAACTTAGATGATCTTATAGAAGACAACAATATAGATGGTATAGAAAATGATGATCCAATTACAATTGGTAACAATATAGATGGTCTACAATCAAGTTTCAATGATGATGAAGATGATGAAAGTTAAGTTGAGGATGATGAAAAGAACACCTTAGCGAGATGGTGTAGCAAGAATCATATTAAATACTTGAAATAACATATGGACATTGACAATGATACACTGGATGACATTGTTACTGACAATGGTGAGAAAAACTTCTAAATTTTCATAATTATTTGTAATCCATGTTTAAAAAAAGTTTTTTTTTTTATGGTCCAAATTTTGAAATGCTTCAGTATTATTTAGGTCAATAAAAATTACCGATTGCAATATTGTTAAAGTGTTCAAACTTTGATATGAATTGTTTTTAGAAAAAAATAGGATTATTTGGAAAAGAGTTAGCATGGTTAGTGGTCATTTATCGGTTGATAATGGTTTCAAGGTATTGTCAGGTTATTGGTTAGACTTGGACTGAACTAGGATGAAGATCCTCTTGAATAACAATACATTAAATATGCAATTGTTAAAAAACATAATTACCTATATCAGATATGTAAAACAATGTAAATCCAAACCATGAGGCAAAATGTATGCAAAATTTGTTCTTTAATTTATATTATGAAACATATTGAAATATTTCACTAAGTCTAAGCATAATACCTTAACCTTTATATCATATAACCCCTAACCCCTTAACCCTTCAAGACAGGATCCATATGAGGTTTGTGGCAACAAATTGTGTCATAACAAATGAGGACACAACAGATCGATGTCATTAAGCCCTTAACCTGAGATAATCCTTAAGTAATTAACCATTAAACCACTTGCATGTTGGTCCCTATAAACTTCTTTTGGGATGTCTTATCTTAATAGAATCATAGGTTTAATCGTATCGAAGAATGCCACAAGTAAAAGGCAAAGACATGGAAATTGGCATCTTCATTAGCGGTATCGCTGCAAAGATGGGTATGCCGGGTTTGATTTTTGTCAATGGATGGACAAATTGGGTCATGATGAATATTATTATGTGAAGAAGTAAATTACAACCATGATGATGAGAATGATGTCCTTGAGTCTTAAAACCCTCCCACATTGTCAAGGCATGTTCCTAGTCTAACCATGTAAACTTTCAATGTAAACAGTCACATTTTTAAGAATTTTCAATGTTGGCCCCATTCACTACTCATTGTGTGGGGTCGATGGGTGACATTGGCGATGGGCATGTTAGAAGTTCCATGACATTTAAAGAGAGTCCCGACAAAGATTCTATGGACACGAATGATGAATAATGACAATGAGACATGCATGTTCAACGTTGATGGAAACATGGATGATCTCAAAAATTACATTGGTACATCAGACATCCTTGAGTATTGAAACCCTCCTATACCATCAAGGCATGTGTCTAGTCTGACCATGTCAAATTTTGACGCATACAACTATAATTTGATCAAATTTCAACGTTGGCCCCATTTACTACTAACTGTGCAGGGTCAATCGATGTCATTTATCCCTTGACCCGATATAATCCCTAAACAATTAACCATTAAACCAATTGCATGTTGGACCCTATAAATTTATTTCAGGATGTATTAACTTGATAGAATCATGGTTTAATCATCTCAAAGAATGCCAGAAGAAAAAGGCAAAGACATGGAAAATGTCATCTTCATTTGTGGTTTCACTGCAAAGATAGGTATGTCGGGTTTGATCTTTGTTGCCATGGATGGAAAAATTGGGTCATGATGAATATGATTATGATGATGATGTAAATTACAACCATGATGATGAGGATGACGTCTTTGAGTGTTAAAACCGTCCCATGCCGTCAAGGCATGTGCCTAAGTTTACCATGTAAAATTTCAATGCATACAATGACATTTTGAAGAAAGTTCAACGTTGGCACCATTCACTGCTCATTGTGCGTGGTCGATGGATGACATTGGTGATGAGAATGTTTCCATATTTCAAGAGAGTTTTAAAAACATTCTATATACGGGGATAACGAATGATGACAATGAGACGTGCATGTTGAACGTTGATGGAATCATGGATGATCTCAAAGATTATTATGTGAGGACATCAGACATCATTGAGTCTTGAAACCCTCGCATGTAATAAAAGGCGTGTGTCTAGTCTGACCATGTCAAATTTTGATACATACAAGCACAATTTGAACAAATTTCAAAGTTGGACTCATTCACCACTCACTATGTAGGGTTGATCGATTTCATTTAGCCCTTGACCGGATATAATCCCTAAGTAAATAACAATTAAACCAAATGCATCTTAGACCCTATGAAATTATTTTGGGATGTATTAACTTAATAGAATCATAGTTTAATAGTCTCAAAGAATGTCACAAGGAAAAAGGCAAAGACATGGAAATTGTCATCTTCATTAGCAGTTTCATCGCAAAGATGTGTATGTCGGGTTTGATCTTTGTTGCCATGGATGAAAAAATTGATTCATGATGAATATGATTATGATGACAATGGAAATTACATCCATTATTATGATAATGATGTCCTTGAGTCTTAAAACCCTTCCATATTGTCAAGGCATTGGCCCAGTTTGACCACGTAAAATTTCAACGTATACAGTCACATTTTGAAGAAATTTCAACATTGGCCACATTCATTGCTCACTATGAGAGGTCAATGGATGAAATTAGCGATGGGAATATTATAAGTTCCACGAAAATTCAAGAGAGTTTCAACAACTATTCTATAAATGAGAATGATGAATGATGGCAATGAGATGTGCGTGTTGAACGACGATGGAAACGTGGATGATCTCAAAGATTATGTGGGGACATCAGACATCTTTGAGTCATAAAACCATCCAATACCGTCAATACATGTGTCTAGTATGACCATGTCAAATTACAACACATACATTCAAAGTTTGAAGAAATTTCAAAGTTGGCCCATTCATTGCTCACTGTGCAAGGTCGATCGACGTCATTTATCCCTTGACTCGATATAATCATTAAGCAATTAACCATTAAACCACTTGCATGTTGGACCCTATAAAGTTATTTTGGTATGTATTAACTTAATAGAATCATGGTTTAATCGTCTCGAAGAATGCCATAAGAAAAGGGCAAAGACATGGAAATCAACATCTTCATTAGTGGTTCCACTACAAAGATTCGTATGTCGGGTTCGATCTTTGTTACCATGGATGGAAAAAAATTGGGTCATGATGAACATGATTATGACGATGATAGAAATTACAACCATGATGATGAGAATAATTTCCTTGAATCTTAAAACTATCCCATACTATCAAGGCATGCACATAGTCTAACCATGTAAACTTTCAATGCATATAGTCACATTTTGAAGAAATTTCAATGTTGGTCCCATTCATTGTTCATTATGTGGGTTCAATGGATGACATTGGTGATGGGCGTGTTATAATTTCCATGACATTTTAAGAGAGTTTCGACAAATATTCTATATTTAAGAGAAGGAGGAAACTGCGTTAAGTTGGATTTTATCTCGACGTTTCGAACCACAGAGTAGGGTTCATCATCAGGAGAAAGTGTCTCGGGTTGAAATAGGTAAGGGTTCTTTTGTTTTAATAATAAATGTAACAGTTTTTTTTAGGGTTAAGCACCGACCTATGAATTTCAATATGGAATTGAAAACCTCAGTGGTAAACTTTCTTTTAAAAAGTTTTGTTTTTTGCTAAGTTTTTTCTCTTTAAATTTTTTAAGTTTTTATTAAAGGTATATTGGTTATAAAAAAATTTAGTTTTAATTTAAAAATCTTTAATTTTTTAATTTTCTATACAATTTACTTAATTAGGTTTTTCTAAAAAAATTTAACTTTAAGGAAATTTAAAAAGTTTTAAAGTTTTTAATGATGTTCTTAACCTTAAAACTATTTAAAACTATTTAAAAGTAAAAAAAATTTAATAATGTTTTTTAATAATGTTTTTTTATTAAAATTTAAAACTATTTAAAAGTTTAAAAATTTTTAATAATGTTTTTTATAATGTTTTTTTATTAAAATTTTATGAAAAGTTTTTTTAAATTTTTTTAAAATATTTAATTTTTAAAAAGGGGGAATTTAATTTAAAAAATTATAAAAGTTTAATATATTTTAAGTTGTAATTAGCTTTTTTTTAATGAAGGTTAGTATTTTTTTAGAAATGTGAATTTTTTAAGGTTTGTTTAATAATATTAAATGTCGCTAGTTAGGGAGGGGTTCTTTTGTTAATTTTGAGTGTGTGTTATAGTTTTTCAGGTGGCGGATAATAGGGCGCCAGCAATCATTTAGTTTTAGGCCATCATCTCTATTCAGGTTTGAGGGGAATTTTTCTATTTCTATAGCCTCTCTAATTTTTCTCCTCTTGTGGTGATCTTCTCTAGCTATAAGCTTTGTTCCTTCAATTCGTATGTCGTGGCGAGAATGGTGAGCATGTTCGGCTAGAGCTGATTTTTGGTGTCGATGGTGAATGATGTCTGCCGAGTGTTCTTTGAGCCTCGTCTAAATGGAGCGTCCAGTTTCTTATAACAAAAAGAAATGAAGGAACCCTAGGCCACCAAGTCTATAGGAAGAAAACTCATACGGATAGGTACCTACACGCGGACTCACACCATCTTCCCACACAAAAGTTAGGTGTTTTAAACACTTTGGTAACCAGAGCCATTAGAATTTCTGACAAAGACCACCTTAACCAGGAATTAGACCATTTAACCAAAGCCTTCTTAATGAATGGTTACAATATAAATCAAATTAGGAAGGTCATCCAGAGAGCACTTAACAAATCGCAAAAACAAATAATAAACATGGAAGGAACTAAAATCACTCTTCCTTACATAAAAGGAACAACGGACGTTGTCGCTAGGATCCTCCGTAGTAGAAACATTAAGGTAATTTTTTCTCCTCCAAACTCAGTAGGAAGAATGCTTGACTCCTCCAAAGACCCAA
Organism: Pseudotsuga menziesii; assembly: GCA_001517045.1. Taxonomy (NCBI): domain Eukaryota; kingdom Viridiplantae; phylum Streptophyta; class Pinopsida; order Pinales; family Pinaceae; genus Pseudotsuga; species Pseudotsuga menziesii. The sequence continues at coordinate 230,077 of LPNX010736696.1, forward strand.
TTGAACCTTTAAAACAAAAAGGTGTTTACAGTATTCCCTGCTCGTGTGAGATCCCTTATATTGGTGAAACTGGACGCTCCATTCAGACGAGGCTCAAAGAACACTCGGCAGACATCATTCACGATCGACACCAAAAATCAGCTCTAGTCGAACATGCTCACCATTCTCGCCACCACATACGAATTGAAGGAACAAAGCTTATAGCTAGAGAAGATCGCCACAAGAGGAGAAAAATTAGAGAGGCTATAGAAATAGAAAAATTCCCCTCAAACCTGAATAGAGATGATGGCCTAAAACTAAATGATTGCTGGCGCCCTATTATCCGCCACCTGAAAAACTATAACACACACTCAAAATTAACAAAAGAACCCCTCCCTAACTAGCGACATTTAATATTATTAAACAAACCTTAAAAAAATCACATTTCTAAAAAAATACTAACCTTCATTAAAAAAAGCTAATTACAACTTAAAATATATTAAACTTTTATAATTTTTTAAATTAAATTCCCCCTTTTTAAAAATTGAATATTTTAAAAAAATTTAAAAAAACTTTTCATAAAATTTTAATAAAAAAACATTATAAAAAACATTATTAAAAATTTTTAAACTTTTAAATAGTTTTAAATTTTAATAAAAAAACATTATTAAATTTTTTTTACTTTTAAATAGTTTTAAATAGTTTTAAGGTTAAGAACATCATTAAAAACTTTAAAACTTTTTAAATTTCCTTAAAGTTAAATTTTTTTAGAAAAACCTAATTAAGTAAACTGTATAGAAAATTAAAAAATTAAAGATTTTTAAATTAAAACTAAATTTTTTTTTAACCAATATACCTTTAATAAAAACTTAAAAAATTTAAAGAGAAAAAACTTAGCAAAAAACAAAACTTTTTAAAAGAAAGTTTACCACTGAGGTTTTCAATTCCATATTGAAATTCATAGGTCGGTGCTTAACCCTAAAAAAACTGTTACATTTATTATTAAAACAAAAGAACCCTTACCTATTTCAACCCGAGACACTTTCTCCTGATGATGAACCCTACTCTATGGTTCGAAACGTCGAGATAAAATCCAACTTAACGCAGTTTCCTCCTTCTCTTAAAAATACCCACTGCGTAGTAGCATGAACAAAATATTCTATATACAAGAATGACAAATGATGACAATGAGAAATGCATGTTGAACGTTGATGGAAACATGAATGATCTCAAAGATTATGTGGGGAAATCATACATCCTTGATTCTTGAAACTCTCCCATTTTTTCAAAGCACATGTCTAGTATGATCATGTCAACTTTCGATTCATACACGCACAATTTGAAGAAATTTCAACATTGGCCCCATTCATTGCTTACTATGCAGGGACAATTGATGTCATTTAGCCCTTGACCCGATATAATCCCCAAGCAATTAAACATTAAAACACTTGCATGTTGGACCCTATAAAATTATTTTGGGATGTATTAACTTAATAGAATTGTGGTTTAATCATTTCTAATAACGCCACAAGAAAAAGGCAAATACATGGAAATTGGCGTCTTCATTAGTTGTTTTGCTGCAAAGATGGGCATGTAAGGTTTGATATTTGTTGTCGTGAATATGATTATGATGATGATGAAAATTACCACCATGACGATGGAAACGGTGATGGGAATGATTTCCTTGAGTCTTAAAACCCTCCCATATTGTCAAGACATGTACCTAGTTGAACCATCTACAATTTTAGCACATACAGTCACATTTTGAAGATATTTCAACATTGGCCCCATTCACTGCTCACTGTGGGGATGATGTATAACATTGGTGATGAGAATGTTAGAAGTTCCGTGAAATTTCAAGAGAGTTCTGACAAAGATTATATAGATGGGAATGATGAATGATGACAATGATACATGCATGTTGAACTTCGATGGAATCGTGGATGATCTCAAATATTATGTGGGGACATCAGACATCCTTAAGTCTTGCAACCCTCTCATACCATCAAGCCATGTGTCTGGTCCAACCATGTCAAATTTAAATGCATACAGGCGCATCTTGAAGAAATTTCAATGTTGGCCCCATTCATTGCTCATTGTGCAGGGTCAATGGATGTCATGCATCAAGCTCTTGACCCGATATAATCCCTATGCAATTAACCATTAAACCACCTAACCCCAATTTTCAATTTCATATGTTTCTTCCAATCATTTTGTATCAACATATTTGTGAAGACACAAAAATTAATAAAATATTAATGCACGTAACTCACAATGTTTTCAATTATAAGCAACTTTGTTAGCGTCATTATTTTTATAATGGTTCCATTTTTATGTTGAGCATAATCTTATAATAGGTTTTTTTTTAAACTAATTAAAATAAGATAATTAAACAATAGAAAAAAATTAATCACCTAGAATTAAGTGAAATCTTAATGATTTAAAGTTCAATATTAATTTCCTATTTTATATCAAAACATGAATATTCAATATTAATAATATGTTTTAAATTAACATATATAATGATCCAAAACATTCTAAATTAAAACAAAATATAAAAATTACATCACATATTGTAAAATAAACTTTATAATAAGAAAATAATTATAAATTTAAAAAGAAAATGTTTGTAACCCATAATCACTTGGCCCTTACCCTTTAAAACTCCTCAACCACTAATGCCTAATCCCTTGACCTTTAATCCCATAATCCCTAAACCACTAATCCCTAATCCCATAACAAATAAGCCCTAAATACTATAACATGTAATCTATTAACCCTTAAACCTTTAATCCCTAATCCCTAATCCCTTAACCCATAAATCCCTTTTCTCTAAGCACTTCAAAAGTAATCCCTTAACCCCTAATCCCTAAGCCTTTAACCATTAAAATACCTAACCCCTAAGACATAATCACTTAACACCTAATACTTAAACTCATAAACCCATAAACCCTTAAACATTAAACCATTAACCCACAATACCTAAGCCATTAACAATTAAACTACCTTACCCATAAGCCCTTAAACATTAAACCGTTGATCCATAATCCCTAAGCCATTAACAATTAAATTACCTTACCCACAATCCCCTAACCTCTTAGTCATTGAACCTTGATACCTTAACCCTTAATCCCTAATCCCTTAACCCTTAATCCCTAAACCAATAATCCATAATCATGTAACCCATAAGCCTTGAATCCCCTAACCCCTAAGCCATTTACCCTTAATCCCTTAATCACTAATCCCTAATCTCTTAACCCCTAACCCATAACCACTAAGTCCTTAAATATTAATCCCTTAACCTGTAACCCCTAGCCATTAACCATTAAACTACCTAACCCCTAATCCCTAAATCCCTTATCCCTTGCCCTTTATTGCCTTAAACCCTAATATCTTAACCCCTAATATTTGCACCCCTAATCCATAAATCCCCAAATCTCATATGCCCTTAACCCTAAGACCTTAATGAGTTAACCATTTAGGCACAACAGGCATTAATTTGGAAGTCAAACTAGACGTTAAAAAATAAGCTAAAACATATGCTAAAAAGGAACCTAAACTAGAAGTGAAACTGGAAGCTAAAGATGACGTTAAAAGAGGAGAAAAAGAGGATGTCAAAAAGTAAACTAAAGTTGAAGATAAAAAGAGCTAAAGAGGAAGTTAAAGTGGAAGTTTTATTCGGCCTTAAATTCAGTGCTAACTTGGTATGGTTGGCGCAAAAAACGCCAATAATAGCGTAAACTTTTACGAAAAGGTTAAGAAAAATGCATTAAAATAATTTGTGGAAGCAAAAAAGGGAGTTAATCACATGGATTTTTTGTAGTGCATCTACATTGTATCATTCAATCGGTTCTTCACTGCCTACATAACCTTCTTCTAAATCCTCAGTATTTACATAATAATGGACAACTTCATTGTTTAATAATGTTGTATGTGAAGTCATGTTCATGCTTTCTTTGTTGGTTTTAGTAACAATTTGTTTATTCATATTCATCATGGCTTCCCCTAACCATTCAGGCTGCTCAACATGGCTTGGCAATGTCAACTACTCTTCACTGCTTATAAATGCTTAGCAACCTTTGATCACATCCATTTCAACGATGTAATTATGAACTTCATTTGCAGAATATGTACATATTTCATGTACATATTGAACAACTTCCATGACATATTAACCAGCTTCATTGTCATAGTGAGTAGTGCTGACATGTTCATCGCTTTAACCCAATGGTTGGCAATGTCCCTTAGAGAGGGATAACATGTTGTATACAAAATATGCATCTTCTATTGCAGCATCTTCATCATTTGCATGTACCTCAAAAGCTTGGTTTCAAGCCTTATCATGGAGAAGAGCATCATATTCTAGTGGGAAAATTCTAGTATGCCTTAACCCAACCTTTATATTTGAGGGAGTGAGAGCCATTCTTAATGCATTAATGCCAAGTTCATATAAGTCAAACCCTTTTACCTCTATCCCAAGGCTCTTTGATGTCTAAACTGCTCTCTCATACCTGAAAAAAAGCTTTAGATGGTGTAAACACACTCATGTCAAGGGGCTATAACATGTGGCTGGTATGTGCAGGCAAGGTTAGCAAATAAATTCCCACTAATGTTTACCAATTAAACTGTTTGTAAGGCTATGTGGCTTTCATGGCCATCGAATATCAACAAGATATGGTTTCACGTGTTACACCACCTGATATATATACAACAAAGTGGCACAACCAATTCATAAACAATTCTTTGTTCATCCATGCATTTGAATGTGGAACCATGCATGCTCCCACCTCACAGTTCTTGATATAATTTGTCAACCAATTATTTCCATTAAATAGATAGAACTTGGGGATTGATGCACCGACTGCATTTACACAACACAAAATGGTTATCCACTCCATACTCTTAAGCAAAATTTTGGGCACATTCTTTCTAGCTCTCCTCGTGATTACCCTCATGGTACAATTCCTTCCAGCTTGTAACGTAGTTTCATCACATTTCCATATATGATCTGGACTATAGGTATGTTTCTAACATACATTGGACATAGTGTCATAGAACCTTGACACAATTTTAGGGTGCAAATTCAAGGCTTTGTCTCTATCCAGGCTTTCACTATTTGTAAAACAAGTCCTGGATGTCTTTTCTTGAACCCTGCCCACCATGACATCCTAGGAAGTCCATCTCTGAATGGATTCGGCCTTGATTGATAGATTTGTGCAACATTTGACTTTAGTTGTATCAACTTTAGCTCGTGTCCAATATCAACCATCTCCTTACACCAACTGACAACTTCTTCATCCTCATGTTCAATTAACACTGTGAGATGCCCTTTCCTCTTGGTATGAGTGAGGGAATTTAGCCAATAATACATTGAGGTTGGTGCAATCCCATACTTTGCATCTGCTCTCACAGAATACCTATTGTATTCGGCATCATCAATTTCCTTGATCATGTCCTTTTTTGTACAACCTCTGGTATCACTGATATTCTTGCTTGAACCAATTACCTACATTGCATGTGCAGGTGGAGCAACACCATCGGGATCTAGCATGCATTGGTCTTCATCATTTGCATCTTCATTCTAACCAACAATATGTTGTTGTTATGTCCCCTCATCTGATGAAGAATGTTGTAGTTGTGCACCTCTAGTCCCTCACCTTTGTGTCCTCCTTGTTTGAGCAACATAATTCCCTCTTGACATGATTACAACAACCTATATGAGAGCAAGATGAAACTATGATTAACAACAACAACAAAAAGAGTTTAGGTCCACATAATGATCATGTAATAGAAAACACCTACATAATAGACAATTTACTTAATGTTAATGACCAGATAAATGCTAAGTAGTTGACATTTTCACTGCACTTGTTCTTCTCTCAATCCAAGTGTAAACTATTTCTAGTTGAGTTTGAACAGCTCCATATGTTGATTGTAATAGTTGAGGAATTGGCATGGTGTGGGCAAACAAATAGGTTAACTATTTTAGATTTAACATTCAACATTTAACTATTTCATATATTACATGTAAACAAAAGCCACTTGCTTGGAATAACCCAACATGCCCACTCTTCATATTAATAGCCATTTAATGCATGTGTAAAAGAACATAAGGCTACTACACTGTTGCTACTGAAGTTTGAGAGCATTTTATACTACACTATATCATGTCAATGGTCATGACATTGTATTATTTGAGAGTCTAGGCTTTGAGAAGCTGAAAGCCAACTTTGGACTAATGTAAATGGTCATGACATTATACTATTTGAGAGTCCAGGTTTGAGAATTTGGAATCCAAATTATGATAGGAGCCTCGATGATAACTTGGAGTGTGAAGTTGAAACACTAGACAAGGATAGCATCAAACCAATATCACATTTCCTCCACATTTAATTGCACTACAATAATAGTTTTACTCTATCCCACATTATTGAGTTTCATGCCCTAGTCTTATCAATTACTTTTCAAAAACTTAGTAGAAAGTTACTTCTTCAACAATGGATTTGATAATTAGTGCAGTTACAGAATACTAGTGTCCATAGTTTTATGTCTATTAAGTGTTGATGTTTCTTCAGGTGCAACATCAGGTAGCCATTCACTCACAAATTTCCATCCATATTTGGCTACTGAGGCCATAAAAAATTGGCTAGTGATGAATGATACATTCACATTCTAGAGGTGAATGGCCCGAGCAGGGGTAGAGACTCTCCTAGTCATATGGTGTGGAGAAGGGACCCTAAGATGGTCTCACATTTCCTGCTCCCATAACAAAGTGATCTATTATATATTAGAGTGTTTGACTTCTTTCTTTTATTAGGGGATTTCATCCCCTTGTGAAATCTACAAGTCTAGCCTAATGTTGAATTTGACATGAGCACTAAGAAGTGATAGAAACTTCTTAGTGTGGGTCAAATCAACATTAGGGATCTACACTATGAATAGACATGCATGTGACAAAGAAGTATAACGTCGTCAAAATGGAAAACCTTTCCTAAGAAGACGAAAGATTCCAATAATAAATGGCCAATAAAGAAGTCCCAATAAGTCCCACAGAAAGTTGAAGGCAAGAAATAACACAACTACCCTAGTAAAAGGGGTAACTTGGACCTAGAAGACAAAAGTAGAAGTTGGCCTCAAGAGTGAAAATCAAGTAAAATGGTTTTTTGCCTCCAAATAATGCTCCAAGAAGATTTGATTGGGTCATCTAGTTGCCCTGCTTTCTGCAGGATTTCTGAGAGATCGTGAGTAGGTTTCCATCTTCCTAGTAGCTTTTGGATTTGGGATTGTTGCTTTGATTTGGATTTCATTTCTCTAGGTTTGGATCTCTTTAGAATTTGGTGTCATCTCTACTCTCAGCAGCTGGTGTACTTCGATCCTCTGGGCGCTTCTTTTTCAGCTGTGAATAGTTTCTTTGGTGTTTTCGAGGGCTTCCTTAGCTAAGGGTCGTGTCTGCTGCATTTTCTGGGTTTGGTTTCTCTTCGTTGTGCTTTAAGCAGACCGAGGTGCTGAAGTTTGGTGAGGCTAAGTCCAGTTCTCTTGGGATTGGGATGTAGGCCTTCCTGCTTCTGTTCTAAGCTTTCTGGTGGATTGTCATCTTGGTGGTTGTTCTGATGTTTGGTGGGGAGCCTCCTCTTCCTCTTACTCCTAATCTAGAGGCTTTCAAGAGATTGATTGCTTCTAGTGGCAAGAGGAAAGGAGGCACTACTCATAATTTTGTCAACAAAGTGGATAGTCCGTGTGTGGAACTTCCTACTGATCGGACATGTCGTTTGGCCTTAAATCTTGCTGAACATGGGTTAAGCGGGAAATCACTAGCCTCTGGCCCTCTCCTAAGTCCATTGATGGTTGGGTGTAGAGAAACTGGCATCCCTTAGTATCCGAAGGCATCCAAAACTATTTTGTTGGTAGAGGTTATTATGTCTTTGTTTTTGAGTCTGCAGAGGACTGTGACCTTATCTTTCGGAATGGTCCTTACTTCATGGGCCCTCAGGGGACTTGAACAAGTGGACCCCCGACTTTGATCCTTATCAAGACGTTTCGTCTGCTGTCCTTGTTTGGGTAAGGCTCCCGCATCTCCCTCTGCATTGCTGGAGCTCAGACTCCCTTGAAGCCATTAGTAACAAGCTTGGAAAATACATTGACAGAGCTGATCAGAAAGACCAATATTCATGCGCAAGAATCTGCATAGAAGTCAATTTGGAGACTGGCCTTCCTGAGGTAATCAATTTAACAGTTGTTGAGTGGTCTCATATCTAGGAGCTGGATTACGAACAAATCCCATTCAAATGTAGATTTTTCCATGGTTACGACCATTTGCCATAAACTGTAAGAAGAAATATGAAGAGGAAATTGAATATGAGAAAGACGGTCAGTGGACCCAAGTCCAGAAAGCAGGAACTTCTAACGAGGGGCCTAGAAAGAAAGGAAAAGTAGGAAAATCTGTGACAAGTGACTCTGCTGTTGGGAAGAAACCTCCTACTCCTTAGGTTGTTGATTCATCCAAAGTTCCTTCCAATCAATTTGTTGTCCTTAGCTCTTTTGATGCTATCCTCGAAGAAGGTGAACTTCAGCAATTTGATGGGCTTGTGTTGGATTTTGAAGCAGTCACAGTTACTTCAGAACAAGTTGGTCCTTCTTTATCGACTCCTCTTTGGGATGGAGAATCCTCCCTTGCTCCTATTGGGGATTGCTCTCCCCCTTCTTATGCTGACATTGCCCGAAAGAAACCAGCTGATAGCTCTCATTATTTTGATGAAAGTTCCTTTGAACAGGTCTCCAAAAAGACGGGCAGAAAGTCTAAGAAGGAGGTCCGGGAAGAAGAGGCTGAGAGGCTTGAGACACAAGGAAGCCAGTCCGAACCAGGCCTCCAAAGGGAGTAATAACTCCCTTTAACTTGGGTAAGTAATGCAGCTCATCTCTTGGAAATGCAGGGGATTGGGGAACCCATCCAAAACTGAAGCAGTAAAAGATCTACTAAGAATGGTCCCTTCTGAAATTCTCTTGCTTCAAGAAACCAAGGTTGAGGACGAATATCTCCTTCTCTTAAGCAGAAGTAAATGGAAATTGAATTCAGGCAAAGCTGTTAGTTCTAGAGGCACCTGTGGGGGTTTAGCCACTCTATGGTGTGAAGAGAATTTTCAAAAAAAAAATTTGCCACCCAACACTGGATATTTTCAGAGATTTTTCATATCTCCAGTAAGACCTCTATTTCCCTCTTTAATCTTTACGTGCCTATTAATTATAATGAAAAACAAGTATGTTGGAAATCATTATTGGAATCCCTAGAGGCCAATTCTCTTATCAATCTAATTTTAGCAGGAGATCTCAATATCACACTAGCCCCGAATGAAAAAAAGGAAGTTTGCGAGGTAAGGACTTTATGCATCACATGATGAAGGATATGATTGATATTAAACCCAAGCTTGGGCCCTACAAGTGGTCCAACCACAGAGTGGGAGCCACAAATGTCTCTGCCAGGATTGATCGATTCCTTGTCCACTGTCAATTGATCAACGAGAAATCCATTGTCTCAACGAAAATATTACCTAAGATATCATTTGATCATCATCCAATTTCATTACTATTTGAAAACGAAGAGAATCTGGGGCCAATCCCGTTCAGATTCAGCCCAATCTAGATCAAGAGAACCAGGTTCATGGATGTTGTAACTCAGGCTTGGGCACAATATATTGTTGGCTTTCCCAGGTTTGTCTCGGAGCTGAAACTGAAGAAGACCAAAATCGTGCTGAAGCATTGGGTCAAATCTCCTCTGCCCTCTCCTATGACCACTAGGAAAGAAAGAGTTTCTAAACTAGCTGCTACTCAACTGAGTATGGAAGACATAGATATTTCCTCTTCTCATTTAGCTCTGGAGAAACTATCCCAGTTTAATAACTCTCAATCATTCAGACATGAAGAAGAACATCTCAGGTTAAAGTCTCGTTTCCTCTGGCTGAAGTCTAGTGATAAGAATTTCACTTATTTTCATAGACAATGCAGGGTTAGATTGTCTCATAATCATATCTCGAAAATATCCACCAGCGAGGGGGTCACTATTTCAGGGAAAGATCTATTAAAACAATCTACTAGTAAGCATTTTCAAGTACTTTTTCAGGATGGTGGTCTCACTTATAAGGATGTTTCTTTTGAATTATTGGATAATATCCCTCCTACGGTTAGTGCTGAGGACAACTTTGCTTTATTGAAACCCTTGTCTGAAAAGGAAATTGTTGATGTCATCTGGGCTATGGAGTTAGATAAAGCTCCCGGGTTGGATGGCTTCTCCTTTCATTTTTATAAAGTCTGCTGGCCCATCATCAAAACAGATCTAGTCTGAATGGTGACTGCCTTCCAAAGAAAAGCAAAAGTGGGAGGGTGCACTAATTCTACCTTTCTCATCCTCATCCCCAAGGAAGCCAATCCTTCTTCCTTTGATAGGTTCCGCCCTATTTCGTTGTGCAATGCCTCTTACAATATCCTTACCAAATTTCTAGCCAACAGATTTAAGCTCTTGCTTGGCAAGTTGATCTTTCATCTCCAGGGGGGTTTGTAAAAGGCAGGCATTTAGTGGATAATGTAATCCAAGTTCAAGAAGCTCTTCATTCAAGCTTCCAAAGGTGGGAGAAAGGTATGTTAATTAAGTTGGATATGACGAATGCTTTTGATATAGTTAAGGTCCCCTTCCTTTATGATGTACTGCTCTCATTTGGGTTCTGCCCTGAGTTTGTAAATTTGATGAAAGCTTGCACTGATGGCCCTTGGATTGCTCCATTAGTCAATGGTAGACCTGCTGACTTTTTCAAAGCATCAAGAGGCCTCTGCCAAGGCTGTTCGATGTCCCCTTTCTTATACATCTTAATGGCTGAAACTCTAAGTAGAAAACTCATAGTTGACAAGGAAGCTGGTTACATCCAGGGCATCAAGATTGCAAGGGGCGTGGACCTAATCAACCATGCCCTTTTCACAGATGACTCTCTCCTTGAAGGGGCCTCCATGATGATTGCTCGAGCTTTTAATGATATCCTTAAAAAAATATGCCAAATCTCTAGAGCACTGATTAACAAAAACAAAAGCATTGTTTATGGATGGAATGTTGAACATTCAGCTATTCTTCGAATAACAAACTTCTTGGGCTTCCCTGGTTTCGACAAGTGGGAAAATATCAAGTATTTGGGTCTTCCATTAACCCTTGGATCGTCCCCTCCCTCTCTATGGCTGGAAGTATTCGCAAAGATAAAAGCAAAAATCACTTCTTGGGGTGGTCAGTGGTTAAGCTCGACCGAGAAGTTAATCTTGATTAAGGCTGTTCTATCAACTTTTCCTTATTTTCAATCCTCATTACTGCTAGCCCCAAAGAGCATCTTGTCTCAAATTTCTAAAATTTTGAGAGATTTTCTCTAGTTGGGTGGTAAAGGTTGTCATAACAAGATGCATCTGGTTAACTAGGAAGACCTTAAGAGACCCATCTTAGAAGGTGGATTACAAAATCAGGGACCCTGGTCTCACTAATCTGGCACTGAGTGGCAAGCTTATTTGGCAGTTATTTGTGAACAAGAATCATCCTGTTAGTAAGATTTTTCCGATGAAATATCTTAAGGGTGTCTCATTGAGAAAAAATACCTCTGCTAACAGTCCAACTAACACTACTATCTAGAACTCCTGCAGAAAATGTTTTGAATTCTTTAACCAACAGTTATTTCGAATTCCTAGCAACGAGAACATGATTCTTCTTTGGGAGGACAAAATCTTCGGGAACCCTCCTCTATCCTCCGTTATTCCGTTAACATAGATAATGAATTGGGAAACTAATAAAGGCCACCTCTGATTGGTAGATATTTGTATCTGGGACAGTTCTGGCAATTGGGCTCGTTGGTTAATCCTGGATCTTCCTGCTTGTCTAAATCCACTAAATTTTTTGTTGTTTTCATCTCTTATAGGTCTTGCTCCTGTCCACTTATCCAAGAAAGATGAATGGGGATGGGGAAAGGATGGATTTTACTCAGTTGCTAAAGGATTCAACGCTCTTCAAAATCCCCATTGTTCTCATTTTCCTCCTGCTATCTGGAAATCGGTATGGGCTTCCCATTGCATGCCGAAGATTAATTTTTTCTCTTGGCTGGTCTTAAAAAACAAGATTTTAACAGGTGATAATCTCTGAAAACATGGTTTTAGTGGTCCTTTTCGATGCTGCTTATGCAAATCAGCCGTGGAATATGTTGACCATTTCCTAGTCGATTGTGAATTTTCCAGAAATGTTTGGGCTCTTGTTCTTCAAGGAATTAACTACACATTCCCTTCTCAAGATTCCATTCTGGATTTTTATCTAGCTTGGCATGCCAGACGTCCACCGAAATCATCTACAAATTTGCATATTCACTGGCATTCGATTTTGAAATACACCTATGGGTGTTATGGTTGGCCAGAAACAATAGCATTTTCCAAGACCACAACCCAAACATCCAAATCGTGGCTAAAAATGCAAAATCATGATTTGCAGAATCTTTTGGGCTATCGTATTCTACCCTTCGATCCTATTAGTGGACGGTCTCTTGTCCTCATCCTTCTGGAAAAAGATGAATTGCGCCAAGCTTGTCAAAATTCATCCTTGGAAATTTCGCGGGAATGCGGTTTCTCGTAAAAAAATTTGGTTGAACTCCGCTTCAGCAGTTATTTTCTTTGACGGCGCTTCCAAAGGGAATCTCGGGGCCTCCGGAGTTGGTGGTGTGGTTTTATCCCTAGACAGATTGACTAAATTCAGTTTTAGTTACGGTCTTGGTTCCATGTCTAACAATGAGGCTGAAAGTTACAGCTTACTCATGGCGACCCAGCTTGCTAAGGAAAATGGTTTCAAGTCCATTCTAATCTTTGGGGATTTTGAGATGCTGATAAAAACTTTAAATTCAGTTGGCACCTTCAACAATTCCACCTTGAATATAATTCTACAGAGAATTAGGACAATTTTAAAAGAGTTTGACTTGGCTGATTCCTTCCACATTTTTCGAGACTTAAACGAGGTTCCAGATGTCCTGGCTAGTAAAGCTTGTCTCCTTCCTCAAGGATTTCTTAGCATCGATGGGGAATCCAGTTATTTCTACCCTATTCCGTAATTTTGGTACTTTTAGTTGTAATTTGTTCTATATGGGAGATCCCCTCTGCTTTGTAAGCCTTTGTGTAGCTTCATGTCCTCTTGAAATTTATAACTTGGTTGATTGGTTTATGCCAAAACAGACCAGTTTCCTTTTTTAATAAAAAATAAAACTACCCGTTTGTGTTAAAGAAAAAAAGAATCTTTTCCATGAGATGCGAACTGATGATGTTGAGAGACCCTGATTGTAAGCCCCGCAATTTGTGTTTTTGACCATTGATTGAAAACTGCATCCAAAGTTCAGCAAAATCCCATAAAATGGGTCCAAGTGTGCGTAACCATTGAGCGCCCAAAACCACATCACATCCGCCNAAGTGAAAGTCATAATTCCCCATAGAGATTCACACATTACGACACTTACCTTTGCAAGGTAAGGTGCCCCCATTGGAAATCATGACTTCAGCGTTGGAGTAAGGATGGACAAAACAATCAGCATGTTTGGTGATCCTGGGGTCAATGAAGTTATGAGTGCTACTAGAATCACTGAGTATTGTAAGATGGAGTTTTTTGAAGAAACTTCTGACCCACATGGTTTGTGGGGTGGTGACTCCAGCTAATGCATGGAGAGATATCTCTGGCCAGTAGTCTTGAGGAGGAAGGTCAACAGGTAGTTGTTGAATGTCACCCTCGGTATCTACTGGATCCTGAGCATCATAAAAAAATTCAGGTACAGGTGGAGAATCCACATCCAAGAGATAGAGCTTTTGCTTAACACATTGATGTCCCCAGGTGAATTTCTCGTCACAATTATAACAAATCCCTTTTTCTCGATGTTCCCACATCTCCGCTTCAGACAAATGCTTGATAGGAGTGGTTCTAGCAGCTGGTAGAATTTGGGGTCTTTGGGGAACCATGTTTTTGAATGGAACAAGAGTGGATTTGAAGCATTGTTGAGCCCGGATCTTGTCCTCTGCTAGCTTAGCCAACCCTAGGGTTTCCATCATTGTGTTGGGGCAAAACATTTTAACCTCAGATCGGATTGCATCCTTCAGACCACTGATAAAACAACTCAGGTAGAATGCATCAGGCAATCCTTCGATGTGATTGGTAGTTTCTCAAATTTTGTCTGATACTCCCTCATAGTGCTAATTTGGTGAAGTTTGGTGAGTGCTCTTATGAAGTCATCAAAAGCACTAGGGCCAAATCGTTGCAAAAGGAGTTGGCAAAAAATTGTCCAGTTTGGCTCTACATGAGCCTTGATGTACTGACATAACCGTTGAAGGGCTTCATATTCCAAATGAAAGAATGCAAGTGGGACTTTATAGACATAAAAAGTGTTATGCAAATTGAAATATTGTTCTTCCCTATAAATCCATCCAGTTGAATCATCACCAATGAAGCGAGGAAATTCCATATTCGGGCCATGGAAGTTGCTAGAGGAAGAGAACCCAGTGTTTGCAGAAGACTGAACTGTCATTGGTTGTTCATGGGTGAATGCTAAAGATGGAGGCCGAGAAATTTTTGATCAAGATCTTTGAGTTTGGACTTGATGGCGCCAAGTTCTTCTTCCATTTGTTTATTTTCTTCGGTGCGGGTGACAACCATAAGCAATTTTTTTTTTTTTTGGAAATGGGTAGAAACCCAAAAACAAAAATGGTTTTAGAAAAGGAAAAATTTTATTTGGGAAAAACTCGAGGGGTAATTGGGGTTTTACAGGGTTTATTTGGGAAAAACTCGGGGGCTAATTGGGGTTTTACAGGGTTTTAGAGACTTTCTTAAGGACATGAAGCAGAAAATGGGAATTTCAAAGGCGAGGTGAAGGAATTGGAAAATTTGTCAGTGAGGGACAAGCAAGCAGAAATGGGAAATGAACACCTTGGAAAAATTTGAAGGCGATTGGGTGAGAATCAGAAAAGTTATGACAAACCCTAAAAATAAACAAATGTGGAATTTCGGGCTTCAAGAAGTGGGATTTGGGATAAGATCCTCAAGTAAGAAAGATGAATAATGGGATTACTGGGGTTATAGTGAATTTTCAAGGTAAATGGAGCTAAATCAAGGAAGATATGGCCAAAAATCATAAATTTATACCTTTTGTGTGTGGAAATGACTTGTGGCGGCTCTGGAATGTTGTGCTTTATCAATTGGAAATGGAGGAAATGATCTGTGGCAGCGCTGGAAAGCTGCGCTTTATTACCTAGAAATGGAGGAAATGATATGTGGTGGTTTTGGAAATCTATGCTTTATCAACTATAAATGGATATGGACCCCCAGGTATGTTCGACTTCCTAAAGGTTCAAGGGATTCACTCGGCCACCAATGTTTTCTAACAGCTTGCATATTGGGGTAGTACCCCTCACTCCATGGCTCAGGTAAAATTGATAACCGCTTTGCCACAAACAATAGCTCTTGGTTTACCTCATGGGTGGGAAATAGTCAATCAAGTAGGGGGTTGTCGCCCTTTTCACTTGGTAGATCTTCTTAATAGCCAACTACTTCGGGGTTCTTGTGGTACTCCTCACAATTATTTTTAGGGCTATGCCCAAGTACTTCCCACTGTTAAGTGGATAGGGTTTATTCCTTGATCCGAATGAATGATACTGCTGCAAGAATAAGAACTGCTGCAATAATCACAACACCAGGAAACACTACAAAAGAAAAAAAATGGCAGAAATTCCATCCAACGAGCCCAAGAAAGTGCTCTGATACCAGATGTGAAGAACCTCCTGCAATAAACAATGAGAATGCACGATATAACAAAAATAATGGAGCACAAAAGAGATTTTTTTAATCACAAGCCACTGCGATGGGGAAACCTCATTTGAGCAAGCTCAATACAAAATAAATCTTTGATGCCTTCATTAGCCTCAACACATGCTTATATACTAAGTCTAATCTAAACAACTATTACTCCCCATGAATGCGAGCTAATGCAACAATTAACTGGACAACTTAACAACTATTACTTACTCCCCATGAATGTGGGATACAACATACCAATGGGACGACTTACAAAGCATATGTGTCCGACAAAATATACTAATAAAATAAAGAGGAGGGTTGACACGGGTTCTTAACACCAACACTCACAAGTCTTGGATCATGGTAGAACTCTACTCATGCCTAAAAAATTTGTCGGATTCTTATCATATTTTTGCTTGGAAAAAAAGGTTTGTTTACTACAAGATTAACTTACTACATGCATAAGGGGTGGCATGTGTGTGGGGAGCATCCTAGATCTCCATGGAAATCTAGAATATTCTTACGCTTGGGGATTAAGTGAAATGTCCATAACCAAGCTAAAGCTCTTGCCTTGTGGCAAGGAATAATGTTAGTCAAGCAAATGGGACTTAAAAGATCACGTTGTTAGGGGATTCAATGATTATCATTCACAGTTTGATCTCTAAATCCCCTCCCCATGAACTTGAGGTAAAAAGAGTATTAACAACAGTCCAAAATTAATTGAAAGGATTTGAATCAATAGAAATTTTCACATCCTTCAAATGGGAGCAAAGCAACATAAGTAATGGCCAATAAAGGTTGTAGTATCTATTGTGGCATGGTGTGGAAAAATATAGGTTTATTGGTGCAAGGCTACCTTCATTTGATCCAAGATGGGTCAATATATAAATTGTCATCTATTTTTTTGCTTTCTGGGTGGAGAGATTGGATGAATTGGCTTGCAAGGCCCATTTTAGGGGCAGGTCTCACTTTGCATACTTGGGATATAAAACCTTCTACGGCCTATTTGAGTGTTTAAATGATGTTTTTGGGGCCAAAATGGATCCAAATTCTTGAATGGTTGTAATGTTGCTACTATCAATCTAATCTAGTAATGATTAAAGGTGATACAAAAGTTGAAAAAAAATACAAGGCAAACAAAAAATGTAAATAAGATGAGAAAAATGAATGAATTAAATGTAAAAATAAATGAAATAGCAGGAAACAGATGGGTAATGACAAATGAAAGGTGAGGCATATTGGTCTTCCCATTACCCAAGCTCTCCCTATTTCCCTATTCATTTTAACTCATAAAGGCCTTCTGGTTGGTAAGAGAAGAGGATGCACAAGGGAGCCATTTAGAGATTTGCAAGATATAATATGCAACCATTCAAAGTTGGTTTTCACATTTGGGTTTCTAGGGTAAATTTATGGTGTCCACTATATGCTTGACTAATTTCTCTGGCTCATTTTATTAACTGATGGCAGTGTTATAATGGCAGTTGATCTGTGTTTAAATGCTTCTTTGATTCATGGGATGGTTTAAACATTCATTCTCAGCTATTAAGTGGGGTTGTCTTTCATACTTTTTCAATTTGTCTTGCTAAATACAAATGCCAACAAATCTTAAACTACCACCGTCCATTCCAACATGAATCTTAAGATCAATGCCTCTCATCTAAGAGTTGTTGTTGTTATTTAGGTAGTTTCTAAATTGATTTTTTTAAACATATGACCATTGTTGGGCGTTTTTCCTCACTTTTGGATGAATGCAAATGTGCATGGGGCGTTTTTTCTCACTTTTTGATAAATGTAAATGTGCATGGGGCGTTTTTTAACCAATGTTGGATGAATTTAAATGTTCTTGGGGTGTTCTTTACCATTGTTTGAAGAATGTAAACATGTTTGGGGCGTTTTTTACCACTGTTAGATGAATTTAAATATGCCCAGGCCATTATAAATATGCCTGGGGCATTTTTTGCCACCGTTGGATGAATGTAAATGTGTTTGGGGTGTTTTTTACCATTGTTGGTTGAATTTAAATGTGCCGACAACGTTTTGATAATTGTTGGATGAATTTATCGCCCCCCCAAGGTGAAAGTAAATGTTGTTAGAGCAATATTATACAGGTTGGGACGAATTAAATTTTGCACCAACAGATTGTCCTCCAAAGAATCAACTTTATTCATAACAAAGATAAACAATTACAATACATTTGAGCGGAGGTTCCTTGCTTCCATCTCAAATGAGGAAGAAAGCCTCGCTTAAATAGGAAAAATGAGAGTAAACCCCAAGGGGGGTGAATTTTCCAAGTGTTGAGATTTTTGAGATGATTGGGGGGAAACTAGAGTGAACTAGAGGTGGTAGGCACCACCTCTCACAAGGTAGGTCGCCCCCCTCTTTTTGTGACACATATACAACAAGAGGTGATCTCTTTCATGGATAAATGTGCCCTTCTAAGGAGAAATTTGCCCCATCATGGATTTGATTGGAATCAAGCCAATTTGATCTTGATTTGGTCTCCAATTACCCCCAACATCATGCTTAGTTAACTCGGAAGATGTCTGGGACAAGTTCCCACTGATTTAGGGATGTCCCCTTTTCTAATTTTTTATTCACTTTTTCTTTTTTTTAGACTTTTTCACTTAAGTGATAAATAACCAGCGTAGATCCAAATCCTAGGCTCTATCAAGCGCCGAGATGGATCAAATCTATCGAAGTGCAAACCTCTTCTTAGGTCTCCATTGATTTGATTCAAACCAAAAGACACATCTTTTTATTTAATGTCTACATATAATATTTTTATTATTAATATTTAATATTATTTATGGTCAACATATAATATTTTTTATTTTGTTAGGAAAGAACATTGCATCATTTCCCCATACATGGTTTTAAAACCATATGCAAGGCCCTCCTACAACCATGGGTTGTTTAGGAGGCCTTGCACATGGTCTTAAAACCATTTCCAAGGCCCTCTTAAACCATGTATAATAAAACCATGGGTTGTTTAGGAGGCCTTGCACATGGTTTAAAAACCATGTGTAAAGCCTCCTAAACCATGTACAATAAAACCAAGGGTTGTTTACAATGCCTTGCACATGGTTTTACAAGGCCTGTTGTTTGTCGATTGCACACCAGTAGCAGAAATCTTCTGAAAGTTGTCTCCTCACTTGAGAAAGTGGGAAAGGTGTGACCTTGGGGGCAAGCACAGAGCTAGGTACTGTCACCTACTCCTAGCTCCTCTGTTTAGGCTAACCCCTAACGAAGCCAAGGGTGGTAGTCCCTAACAAAGAGTTTTCTATGGCTCAATGTTTAAGTTAAGTTTTAGATGTTTTGGGTGTGGATGGGTGTTGCTTTAGGAGTTATTGTGATTTAAAATGATTAATATTAAGGGGATTATGTTTAATCAAAGCAATCCACATTGCTAACAAGAGATCACATAGATAAGCAAAGATTCTAGACTTATAACTTAAGCATTCAAGTATAATCAATTGAAATGGACCATAGACAGTTGATTAAGATAGAAGATTAATCAAATATAACAAAGGACCAACGCCTTATGGAGTCAAATAAATACGTGAAATGCAGTCTAGGAATTAAGCTAGCGAGTATTAGGTTTTGCAAGTGCTCTTGGTAGATTTTAAGAGTTTTTAATAGTGGTCTTGCTTAGGGTGTCAACAAAGGTTTTTTAAAGCTGAGAGACTCTTCTAAGTTCCCTCCGTTGAAGACATGTCGGGCCCACCGAGTATCCCAGGCTGGTATCGCCAAGATTGACCAACTAGCCGAGAATCTAAGACAGCGGGAGGTTCTGACGCCTCCACTAGGAAGTACTTTGGAAGAATCCCTACAACGTCGGTGTGTTGGTTACGAGTGTTTAAGTATTAATAAATTACTCTTGTAGGGTTTAAAGAACCAGTGTCGTTTCTTGGTATTCCAATCTGGGATCGGTCAGAGCATACTTTGGCAAGGAGGGGAGGGAGTTAATTAATTAAAGGGGTGTGTGTGTTGAATGTTTTATTAAGTTGATTAATTAAGACTCTCAGACAGAGAACGCTCTTGACCCTATCTTATGATAGTGGTTCAGGAGACTTAGCTAATATAGATGAGACTAATGCAGGGATTATGCAATCCTAGAATGCTCTCCGATAAAGAGTGCTCTTGACTTGTGTTTTTGCAAGTTCAAGAGTCTTACTTAAGAGTTAATTGATTAAACAATGTGAATAAAAAGCAAATATGACTTATTAAACTCTCCGATAGAGAGCACTCTTGATTCACCTTATGGTGTGATTCAAGAGATTTAAGCAGTTGATTTACTTAGAAAGATAAACAATTTAAAAGAGTAATCAAATTAATTAATGAATTAGAAGTGATGGATTAGCAACTAATATTCTAAGCATAAGATGCAAATGATGATGAAAACAAGCACATCTAATCTAAGCATGTAAAAGATGGACATAACACAATCCTCTTCAAATGGGGGAGGATGGGAGTGGGGACTTAAAAACCCCACTCAAACACAAGATCTTTATTAAAATTTATACAATATGCCTTAAGGATTTTAATCCTTGAAAGGACTTTTCAGAAGAAAGTAAAACAACTCTAAGATATTAAGACTTGTGTAAAAAAGGAGAGTGTTTTTACTTTTACTTGGAGATCTTTTTGAAACCTGTGAAAAGGGAAAAGAGAAGAAGTTTGAAAAAGAGCCAAAAGGGGAAAGAAAAAGAGGGATGAAACAAAATAAGATGTTGGAGAGAAGGCAAGAAAACAAAGAGAAGGTCAAAACCAAAGAAAGGGAGGGAATAGGGCAGCCAACTAAGAAGCTAAGGGATGAACAAAACTGAAGAAAATGGGACAACGAACCATGAAATAAGTGGCTGTCATAAAAAGTGCAAAACGGGACAGCAAACCATGAAATAAGTGGCTGTCATAAAAAGTGCAAAACGGGACAGCGACCAATGAAATAAGTGGTTGTCATAAAAAGTGCAAAACGGGACAGCGAACAATGAAATAAGTGCCTATCATAAAAAGTGCAAAACGGGTCAGCGAACAAAAAGTAAAATAAATGGCAAAAAACAAGGTTAAAGGAAACCCAAAAACTAGGGCAAAAAGAGGCAAACAAGGGAAGAAAGCTAGGGCACACTAGGGCTGTACAAAATGGAGAAAAAGGGATGGTAAAAGAGAAAAAACGGGGCAGCGATGAATAAAAAGTGAGAAAAGGCAAACAAGTCAAGGAGGAAAGGGGCTAGAAAGCAAGGAAACAAAAGAAGTCAAGGAGCAAAGGGAGAACTAGAGGAAGGAAGTTCGGTAACCAAGAAGTATTTAAATTTATGAAAGAATTTGAGATGGAACTTTGGAGGAAGATCTCCTTTTTTTTCCTCTTGGAAAAAGCTAAACTCTCTGTAGGTCCTGAAAGTCAACAATGTTAGAAGGTTCTTATGATGATGGAGATGAGTTTGATGCAGCTGAGCTCGCACCCTTCTCCAAATGGCGAAATCTGTAAAAACAATCCAGCTTGATACCCAATGAGATCAAACAATAAAACTAGTATGCTAGGAATATGCAAATCAAGATCAATACTTCATATAACTGAATATTTGTACCCATCTAGATTATGATAAAATTTGCATAATAAACCAACTTGACAGCAACAAATGGTAAATCTTATGTTCTAATAATAGACTTCTAAAGCTAGTTGTTTGATTCAACACATAAATAACAAATTGAAAGCATGGAAAGAGATCACCTCATATAACACATCCACCAATGAAGAGACAATCCTGTAGACCTCCAAAGTCGAAAAGCTTTATTCAATAATATAATGATTACAATTTTTTGTAGAGTTTCTATGCCCAGAAGTCCATCATAATAGAGCTGAAAGAGCCTCTATTTAACAAATGAGAGAGTGCTAAAACCCTAAAACCAAAAAACCAACCCTAACCAGCTTAGCCACTTAACAAAGAGCCCATACCTAAACCGAAGAACCGGGAGTGAGGGGAGGCCTCCACCCAGGCAAGGCGCCCCCACTCCAAACCTGTGCATTGAAAACAAGCCAACGATGAGGCCACACATGTGAGTCTGGATGTAGGTAAGCTCATCCTTTAGGTCTGGCAAGAGCCCGAGCTAGGTTTGGGAAGCCCACTGATGGTGCAAGCTTCAGTCTTCACCTCAATCAAATCACCGGACCAATGAGAGCTCTCCATATAATCTTTAGTTGGAGATGACATGTCTGATAACTGATAATAAATTAATTGCTCTCTTAATGATGATTGAAGCTGAGTTATGATAACTCCAATCATCATAAGTGTTCCATGGGATGTCATTTAGCCTTTTATTTTACTGAATTTGGATTAATTTGGAGAGTTTTAGTTTTCTCCAAAATAATCATTTTTTTAATAAAAATCATTTTGAATAAAAATCATTTTTTTACTCAAAATCATTTTTTACTCAAAACCGACTTTTTTGAGTAAAAAGGCATTATGTGTCCGATTGCTGATCTGAAAGTTGGTTCTGACTAGTTGGCTGATCAAGAATGATTTTTGGCTTAAGGTTAGAGCCTTCAATCACCAAATTCTGAGTCCGGATCACGAACGGGTTTTTTCCATTTAATTTATTGAAAAATTAACCCAAAAAACTTAGGAAAAATAATTAAAAATTAAAAAAATATTTTTTCATTGTTCGAAAAAGATTTTTTCGGAATTTTTTTATTTGTCCAGATGACTTAGGACATGACCATGATCTATCTAAATAATATTAGGCTTATGACACTCGGTTGGGCTCTAATAACCCCCAAGGCCCAGAATTCAACATCGGGCATTCCAGCTTTGGAGGAAGCAGGTGAAAACCTCGTCAATTATACTCGGCTAAAGGAAAAACATAATTGTCAGGGGAAAAAAACTCCCTGGAATACCCTATTTGAGATTCTACGTCTCAAGAGACTGAACCACTCAAAAATATCCTACTAGCACATTTTATTACAAACCACGCGGGGCCATGGTCAAAATTATTCAAATAAAAAAATGACTAGCCAATATTGGCTAGACAAGCAGATAGATCAACTGATACACTGGAATTAGGCTTTGAACAAGTCTGTCAACTGGCGACTCCTGAGGTAACCCAACTATGGTACAAAAAGTTGGATAACAAGGCCAACATTTTTTTGTGGATAATTGAATTTTGTGTTTTTTTCTTAACTCACATATTTTTTTTTTCGGATAATTAAATTTTTAGTTTTTTATTGTTTTGTTAGGTAGGAAGATTACAACATCTCCCCCATATTAGATTGTTTTATTTTGGTCAATTAGAAAATTTATTTTTTATTAATAAAAATAACGTTACGAAAGCGATATTATTTTTTTATTTTGTGTTACAAAATCTCTCCCATAATATTCACTATCACTATTATTTTTTGCCGACATGTTACAAACGATACATCACGTTACAAGATCTCCCCCATACTGGGCTGTAGAGCGCCTCTTGGCGCAATCACTTAAAACTTAGGAAAAGTGACTATGAAGCAGCTTGGCCAATATTCGGAGAAGCAAGAAGACTTCACCATGGGAAAATCCTTAAAGATAGAGAAGCTAGAAGAGTGTAGAGAATTCAATAGCCAGATCCAAGAGGAAAGCACGTATTGGAGGTTGAAAGCATAGGAGTTGGAAAAAGAACTCGCCACACGCCAGGACTCCTTCACTACCATGAGGGGAGAATTGGACAAGAACATATTGCAACTCTTGCAATTGGGTGAGAAACTCACATAGTTGGAAGTTGGCATGAGGATAAACTCAATCATATTCTAACTTAGCTACATAGGGTGTTGACAAAGAAAGAGAAGGCATTGGAAAAGTTACATGAGGATATTCAAGAACAATGGGAAGCAAGGCCACATTCCATTTCCATTTCCACAACTAGCACCTTAACCAAGACAACTCTTGTAAGTTCACCTTCCATTGACATTTCTAAAGAGAATTTTGTTGAATTTGAGAAACATACCAAAGGCATTGGCTCTAAGATACTTAAGTAAATGGGCTATGATGGACAAGGGCTAGGAAAATGAAATCAAGGCACCTTGAAACATGTTGGAGATGAACTAAGGTTCAAACATGAAGGTTTGGGTTATGATAGAATGAACAAAAATAGCATGGACACCAAAACCATTTTCGTGAAGGAAAAGGAAAAGTTAGAATTGACTTGTCCGTCAGGGGAAGGAACAAAAGTGAAGGAAGAGGTAAGCATACTTGCACTCAATCCTTCTTTTGAAAGATAGTGGAAGAGTAGTGAAGAGAAGAGCTCCAAGATTCACCTGCACTAACACCTCAAGGAAAAAGAAAGCGAATTAGCAGAATAAGAAGAAGAAGACCAAGAAGAATGTAGTAAGAAAGACATCCCTTGTTTGTCATCATTGCAAGAAGAAGGGCCATAGAGTTTACCATTGTTGGTACTCAGATGTTGCAGGGATTCACTTGTTGACCAATATCGTAGCACGTTAGTTCATATTGTGGGTTTTAAAATTATTAAAAATTCAACCAATATATTGCAAGTATTGGGGGGGATGAGGGGTTTAAGGTGGGGGTGGGTAGGGTGTTTTATAAGGATTGAGGTATAAAAGGGGTGGGGAGGAGGTTTTAAGTATTGGGAGGGGGTTTCAACAAAAAGAGGTTGGGTCAATATCTCTCGAAATTAAGGGTATTATTTAATATCCCATGATCGCACGTGCTATGTGAGAGGTTCACCAAGTGAAGTCCCCGTGGGTGTCAGATGTATGTAAATTTTATAGGAAGAAACGCCATTGTAGGACAGCTTGTTGGGAGAAACAAGCCACATGCCACAAGCCAAGTTTATTTTTGTGGAGGAATGGCAAGTAGACTTCCCCAAACTAGTAGAGGAATAAAAAAGCACATGTACACAATAAGCATGTTAAGAAGCCCATCCATTGGTAAGAACGTTTTCCACCACTGCAAGTTGAGTGGGCATTGGGAAGAGAAATGTTGGCAAATTCATCTAGGGATTCACTCCATTAATTGTGTCATCAAGCAAAGAGTCTGGAAACTGAAGATTACAAGAGATGAAGAGCTCATATTCTTGGCAACCAAAGGAGCAAAGAGTGTCCACATAGTTACAATGGCACAAGAGTTCAGCCTCACCAATGAAATAAGAAACAGTTCAATGGAAGCAAGAGATATCAGAAAAGTATCTCAATCTTGGATTGATGTCTTCCTCATTGAAGAATGGTTGAAGAATTAATCTATAACTGAGACTTGTTTCCATGCTAGGGAGAGATTGATCCTATACGAAGAGGGAATCCCACACTTCATTTTGTGAAGGCATATGCTCATTGGGATCTCACTGTTGAATGATTGTTGCATACATTCAATACTGAACCAAAGTAAACCAGAGTTCGACTTAGCTAAATTGATTGCCAAGATGGACCACTTTCAGAGCCTTATAATGAAAGAGACTTGCATGTTAAAGATTTTGGGTCTAGAGATTGATTAAAGTGGATTCAATGAGAAAACCTTTGCGATAAAGGAACAAATAGAGCCCAACATTCAACTTGGATTCATTGAAATGTCGAGATGGATTGTCTCCAAGCCTGAGAGGGAGATGGGAATAGATGTTGAGTCTAGAGTTCAGATCAGAGGATTGCATAGAGACGATAATCAATGAGCAGACTAATTTTGTAGCGGGAACAAGTGAGCCAGAACCAAGAGCTGAGCCATAGTCAAGACCAGAGCCAATAGCCAACACCACAATGCCAGGGACAGAGCCAGAGCTAGAGTTGTAGCTAAGAGCTAGAGTTAGAGCCCACTTTTCAGAGAAGTCAATAGACTGCACATTGATCCAATTTGGTTTCCTCGAGATTTTGGAGACCAAAATGTCTCTCAATTGGGAGGTGTGATCCAAAATGGATTTGAACTTTTGAATTGTTGTAATGTTGTTAGTAGCAATGTAATATCACAATGATTAAAGGTGATACAAAAGATGAAAAAAATACAAGGCAGACAAAAAATGTAAATAAGATGAGAAAAAAATGAATTAAATGTAAAAATAAATGAAATGGCAGGAAACAAATGGGGAATGGAAAACAAAAGGTGAGGCCTATTGGCCTTCCCATTACCCAACCTCTCCCTATTTCCTCATTCATTTTCACCCAAAAAGGGATTTTAGTTGGGAAGAGAAGATGATGCACAAGGGATCCATAAGCAGCCTTGTAAGCATATGTTGTCAAGATATAATAAGCAACCATTCAAAGATGGTTTTCCCATTTGGGTTTATGAGGTTAATTTATGGTGTCCCATATATGCTTTATTAATTTCTCTAGCTCATTTTATTAATTGATGACAGTGTTATAATGAGAGTTTATTTGTGTTTTAATGCTTCTTTGGTTCATGGGATGCTTTAAACATTCATCCTCATCTATTAAGTGATATTGTCTT
The DNA here is from genome assembly GCA_001517045.1 of Pseudotsuga menziesii. NCBI lineage: Eukaryota > Viridiplantae > Streptophyta > Pinopsida > Pinales > Pinaceae > Pseudotsuga > Pseudotsuga menziesii. The sequence continues at coordinate 256,297 of LPNX010736696.1, forward strand.
TCATGTTTTTAAATTTGTCTTGCCAAATACAAATGCCAAAATCCCTTAAACTACCACCATCCATTCCAACATGAATCATAAGATCAATGCCTCTCATCTAAGAGCTAATGCAATTACTTAGGTGGTTTCTAAATTGATTTTTTAAGCATATGATCGTTGTTGGTAATTTTTCTCCGCATTGAATGAATGTAAATGTGCTTGGGGTGTTTTTTTACCAATGTTGGATGAATTTAAATGTTCTTGGGGTGTTTTTTTACCATTGTTGGATGAATGTAAATATGTCTGCGACATTTTTTACCACTATTGGATGAATTTAAATATGTCGAGGTTGTTATAAATATGCCTGGTGCATTTTTTACAATTGTTGGATAAATTTAAATGTGCCTGCAGTTTTTTTTACCATTGTTGGATGAATTTAAATGTCCTTGTGATGTTTTGATCATTGTTGGACGAATTAAACCCCCCTGGGTGAATGTAAATGTTGTCAGAGCATTATTATATAGGCCGAGGCAAATTAATTAATGCTTGAGTAGATGTCTTCATTGTTGGGCTAATTTCTCTTGTGTTAGATGAAATTTAAACAAGCCTTGGGCATTTTATACTAGTTGTGCTAAATTTAAATAGTATCGTTTGCATTTTAGACTAGTTGAGTGTCCATTGTACTTGTTGTCTAGAAACCCTCTCAAAAGGGACAATTTAAATAGTTATGGTCAAATCTATGCATGATGGGTGTTTTTATAAATGCTCAGGTGTTTTAAAACTGTTGGTGCAAGAATAAAGGCTATAAATATTTTTTTCTTCGCAAGTATGTGTGTTGGTAAGTTGAGTGGGATATAAGTCCCTACATTACGGATCACAAAATTTTGTTGTGTATAATAGGCCCCTTAATGCGATTCTACACTCCGAGACCTTTCCAACATTGCAATAATCACCTCAAACAGAGTCCATATGAGAAAGTTATGCCTCCCACAAATTGACCTATCCAGTTTATCACCATGGTATTGAGTGGAGTCCATGTCAGCTCTCATTTCTCACACATGTAGAGCTAGTCATCTGTGGAATTTCAAATCTATTTTAGAAGGTCCAAAACCGTACCCCTAATTGGGATTGAGGCATGCAAAAACCCTGAAATTAACCCTAGACGACTATTGATCTATGTTCAATACCAAGTTTGTAAGAGAAGAAGGGGTTCCATTCTTTTGATGTTATATTATTGTTCTGTAGTTGAGCAACAACACGAGAGTGGATATTAGATCATAATAGAGGAAGTAGGAGATCCTATAGTAGCCATTCTAATCAGAGAATCATAGGTAACTCCATAGAGAGTTCCACTTTCTTTATATTTGCACTATGAAGCAGAAAATACTAAACACACATATTTCGAATTTAGGCACAATGAAAATATTTATTGAATGATGATTTTTACAATAAGTGAGAAGACCTTTTATAGGTCAAAACACACCATTTCGATGAAATGGTGTGTCCCTACATTCAACTTTAACTAATATTATATTTAATTATTAAAATAATTACTCATAAATATTTAGATGCATAACATTACCGCCGTCTTTTAGAACGCTTTGTCCTCAAAGAAAGGGTAAGGACGGGTATTGTTGACGAAACTGTTATGTCTCCCACGATGTGTATTCATCTGGAAAATTCTTCCACCTAATGTGATAGTCCTTGAGTGTTCGAGAACGAAGCCTTCTTTCTTTGGTTGCAATGATTGCCTCTGGTTCCCAAATGATCATTCCTTCGTCATCTAACATAGGAAGTATTGTTTGCATTGTTTGATGTTGCCCCAACATTTTTTCGAGACATGATACATGGAAGACATTGTGGATATGACTTTTATGAGGTAATTGTAATTTATACGCAACTTGACGAATCTTCTTGGTAATATGGTACGGTCCATATAAATTTGGGGCCAACTTGTTTTTTTCTCCAATTTTAAGGGATACCTGTTTATAGGGTTGGAGTCTTATGAAAACCCGGTCTCCTACTTCAAATTCTCTTTCGATTCTGCGTTGATCCGCTTGTTGCCTCATATGATTTTGTGCCATGACTAAGTTATCCTTGAGTAATTCAATGGTTTTTTGAGATTTCTCTATTTGGTTCCTTACTTTTGGAACATTAGTGTCGTTTAGAAGTGACTCCTTCCAATTTGGAGGTTCATACCCATATAAAGCTTGGAAGGGGGTCATTTTTGCGTAGGTGTGGTATGTTGAATTGTACCACCATTCTGCTAAGTGTAACCATTGAGACCAATGGTTTTGTTTATCCATTACGAAACACCGTAGATATGCTTCTAAGCATTTATTTACGACTTCAGTTTGGCGATCCGTTTGGGGGTGGTAAGCTAAGCTCATATTGAGTGATGTGCCTAATTGTTTGAAAACCAAAATTTTGCATCTCTGTCACTGATTGTGACTTTTGGGAAGACATGTAATTTGTAGATATTTTTGCAAAATATATCTGCAATTTGTTTTGTTGTGTCGATTTTTTTTATTGCCATGAAGTGTGCAAATTTGGTTAATCGTTCGACTACTACAATAATTTTGTCATTTCCTTCCGACAGAGGTAACCCATTGATGAAGTCCATTGATATCTCTTCCCATTTCTGGTTTGGAATGTGTAGGGGGTGGAGTAACCCTGGGGATAAAACATTTTCGCTTTTGTTCCTCTGGCATTTGTCGCATTTTGCCACATATTGTTGGATATCTTTTTGCATTCCCTTCCAGAAAAATGACCTTCTTGCATTATAATAAGATTTGAAGAATCCTGCATGTCCCGCAACTGATGAATCATGGGATTCCTTCATTACCTTAACCTTGAACTTAGATTTTGAGTTTAAATAAATCCTCCCCTTATGCCAAAGGATATCATTTTTCCATTCAAACTTTGGGTCATGGTTGGAATTGTTAATTATAGTGCTTGTTTCTGGGTCCTTGGTGTATTCGCTTTGTATTTCATCTAGCCATTCTGGAATTGGGACTGAGATGGAGTAAGAGGTAATATCCTCATCTTTTCTGGAGAGCACATCTATGACTACATTTTCCTTCCCCCTTTTGTGTATTATTTCCTTGTCGAAAGCAATGATTTTTTCTATTCACTTATGTTGTTTTGTGGACAAGGTTTTCTGTTGAAGTAGGTATTGAAGACTATTGTGGTCTATGCGGATCATGAATTTGCTCCCTAGGAGGTATTGTCGCCACTTTGCCAATGCCTGCATAATTGGCAACATTTCCTTATCGTATGCATACTTCAATTATTCTTGCTTGTTTAATTTCCTGCTCTCAAAAGCGATCGGGTGTTCATCTTGCATTAGTACTGCTCCCAAACCATAACCTGAAGCATCACATTCTATTACAAATGGTTTGGAGAAGTCTGGGGTAGCTAGTACAGGTGTGGAGGACATAATTCTTTTCAAGGATTCAAAACATTTATCTGCTTCTTCACTCCATTGGAATGCATTCTTTTTTAGAAGGTTGGATAAGGGTGCGGTTATGTGCGCATAATTTCAGATGAATCTTCTATAGCATCCAGTTAGCCCGAGGAATCCCCTTAACTTGGAGATGTCAGTAGGTTTGGGCCAATTTGTGATTGATTTGATTTTTTATTATTATCTACCTTGACTCCTTCTTTAGATATTATATGACCCAGATAGCTCACTTCTTCTTTACCGAACGTGCATTTGGACATCTTGGTGTAGAACTGATTTTCTATTAAAATAGAGAGTACTTGTTCCGGGTGTGTGAGATGGTCCTTCCATGTCTTACTGTATACAAGGATTCCATAAAAAAAACTAGTACAAACTTCCTTAGGAATCGCTGCAATAGGTTATTCATGGTTGCTTGAAATGTCGGTTGAGCATTAGTTAGCCCAAAAGGCATTAACTTAAACTCATAATGTCCTTCATGGGTTTGGAAAGCTGTCTTTGCCACGTCTTATAGCCTTACTATGATTTGGTAATATCCTGATCTTAAGTCTAATTTTGAAAAGTACCTTGCGCCATGCAGCTCATCCAACATTTCATCGATAAATGGAAAGGGGAACTTGTCTTTAATAGTTATCTTGTTTAGTCCTCTATAGTCAATGCATAACCTAAAACACCCATCCTTCTTCCGTACCAGTACTGTTGTGCAGCATAAGGAATTCAACTTTTTGTAATTACTCCACACTTTAGTAAATAGCGTATTAATATTTCAATCTTTGTCTTATGATGATGTGGGTACCTATAGGGTTTAACATTGATGCGGCTTGATCCAGACTTGACTTCGATGGCATGCTCGATCTTCCTTTTTGGTGGTAACTCCATGGGGAGATGTTCAAATACTTTTTTGTACTATTGGATTAGTCCTTGGATCTATGGTTGACCTGGTTTAACCACTTATGAAGTTAATAATTCCATCTTTTGGCATTGTATGACATACGTTGGTGCTCCCTTTCGAATTAACTTCTCCATTTTGTGGGATGACACAATTTGTGTACAAGGGGGTTGGAATCCATACAATTTGTATTTTTCTCCTTGCCACTTAAACTTAATAAAGTGTTATTCATGGTTTGCTGAGTAGGCACCTAGTGTTTACAGCCACTGAATTCCTAATACTGCATCAACTCCTCCTAAGGGTATTGCGTAAAATTCTGACTCAAGGTTATAGTCTTGTATTTGTAGCTTAACTTTGTGGCATTTTCCCACTTTTTCGTTCTTCTTTCCATATGCGACCATTACCTTCATGTTGGGTAATGGATATATGAAAAGGTTAAGCCTCTTTGTAACCCTTACGTCAATGAAATTATGGGTACTACCTGTGTCGAATAAGATGACAACATTATTATTTTTTATATGCCCTTTAAGTTTTAATGTCTATGGTTGGTGTATTCCCGTTATCGCTGCAATTGATATCTTGAGAATTTCTTCATCTTCTGAATCCAACGAAGGATTTTGGACGTCACATGTTTCTTCTATGTCAGATTTCTCGCTGTCTCACTTGTATTTCTCTTCTGCTTCACATTGATATAAGTTCTTGGTGGTCTCTTTTTTCAAACATCTGTGTCTTGGGGTCCCACTTCTCTTCGCAATATTTACACTTTACTTATTTCATTCGTTGGACTTCTAAAGTCGGCTTGTTGTAACTTCTTAGATGTGGTGGGTGGTATTTAGTGTCGGTTTTGGTATTTTGGACAGACCTTTGATATTTATCATGGTTCATGTTTCACGTCTTTTTCAATTTTTCCTCAATGATTTTTTCCTTGCGTCTCACTTTGTCCAAGGTTGATACATTTAGTAGCTATAGTTCATCTCTGATATAGGGTTGATACACAAGTTTGTAAGCGTTGACTATCTGTTAGTTCCGTCACATCTATCTCCAGGGATTCCCATTCGTTAGTGTATTCATGGATGTCACCTTTCTGCTGCAGTCTGGTGAGTTTTGCGAAGAAGTCTTTTTCTTTTAAATCTTCAAACCTCTTAAAGAAATCGTTTTTTGAATGTGTTCAAATTGCGCTTAGTTGTCCGTGTTTTAACCTTCCACCACATGTACCAGTTGTATTCCCGATCTTCTAATTGCATCGAGGCATATTTTATCATTTCTTCGTCGGATGTGACATTGTGTATGGAGAAAATTTCTTCTGGCTTGTTGATCCACGCCACGCTCTGTTTTGTGTCACCATTGAATTTTTTACAATTCTAACTTGGGTTTCATTTGATATCTACTTATTTTTGGAGGAGAGAGTGATTGTTCATGATTTGGAGAGTGACCGTGATCGATATCTTCTTGTGGAATTTTTCTTATGGGAGGAATTGTCTTATGATGGCTTGAACTTGAGGATGGTTGGTATTCCTTTGACACCTTTCCCACTAATGTGGTAATTGTGTCTTCCAAATGCTGCTTGAGTTTGCTTAATCCGGATTTGAACAATATTGTTATTTCCCCTTTTACTCCTTCCATCTCCCAAGATACCGCTTCGTTGACTTCTTTTTTGATAGTTTCTGACAATTCGTTTTTGCCTTTGTGTAGTTCTGCTTTGATTTGGTTGATTCTTGAGTGTAAACCCTCAATATTTTTAGAACCTTGGACTCGAGTAAGCTCTAATTTCACCATTCATTATTTAATTTCATTCATCTCTGACGATTTTCTTGTGCATGGAGTATTTTTATTATTATTAAAGATGGTGAAATTTTTAAACATAATATTTAATTATTATATAATAAAAATGAGAAAAACTTTATTTTATTATTTTGTTTTAATATAATAAAACAAAATCGAAATATTATAATATATTTGATTTAATATATTATATTATAATATATTGGCTTTTGTTTTGTTTGCAGGTCGTGGAGGTGGGACGACGGTGCAGGTAGGGAGTAAGTGGGAAATATGACATAGAGAAATGGGAAGGACGACGAGGGTAGGAGGGTGGGTGGGAAGAATGGTGTGGCGAGGAGGACGATGGGAAGATGGAGCAGTGGATGGGAAGTAGCGATAGTGGAGCAAGTGAGAGGTGGAGAAGAATGGAGCTGCGGAAGCTGTCGAGGCGTCGTACGGCTCTGATAGCACTTGAAGCAGAAAATACTAAACCCACATATTTCGAATTTAGGCACAATGAAAGTATTTATTGAATGATGTTTTTTACAATAAGTGAGAAGACCTTTTATAGGTCAAAGCACACCGTTTCGATGAAATGGTGTGACACTACGTTCACCTTTAACTAATATTACATTTAATTATTAAAATAATTACTCATAAATATTTAGATACATAACACAGTACATACTAAAGAAGAAAAGAGCAAGGCATATTCCTCACTTATGGTTGGGTTTTTTTCCTTAGTCGATTTTCCCAAGGTATATCTAGTGTTATTTGTGTGGATGAATTATTTTGCTCTAGTTTTTTTTTCCATGGAAAAAAAGCGTAATTTTATTTCATCAGGTGTGAACAAAAGTACATTATGTGTATGCACATCCAATGTGCATTGCATTGATAAAACTAGTCTCTTACCAATTCATATTGTCTTCAAACCATCACTATGTTTTATGGAGCTATTACAAAATAGAGCTTATACATCAAAATATGTTGTAAAGGAGCCAAAAAGTCACTTGGATTGTCAGCCTGATAGTTTATCACAAAATATAAACATAAAAAAACATAAGAGTTCTGTAAACCTGCTAAATATGGACTAAAGAGTAAACAACTGTCATGAAAAATCATTCCCCGATCCCAGAGGAGAGTTCGTTCTATAAACGAGCGATGATAGAATTCACATGTAGCCCCATCCTGAAATTCCTCTATCTTCCAAACTCCCAGATCCAATTGTATACCCTCCTTCGAGGTCTTGTCTGCCTCTTTTTATTTTCCCCCTAAACATGACAGTATGAGAAAGTATCAAAATTGTGCAGAACCTCTCGAATGGACAAAAGAATATTGGCTAATCCTAGCTGCATGCATTGTTGAGTCCCTTTTATCCAGTTTATGACATTTAGTGAATCACCAAAAACATTAATTCTTTCGCATCCCTTTTTAGATGCTAAAATCAGAAGCAGTTTTATGCTCATTAATTCAGCAAAGTTATTACTTCCCTCTCCCAACCCCATGGTAAGCTCGAAATAATGAGAGTCTTAAAGGAAGAGAAGGGCCCCTTCCCCACAAACATTGTTTTGGGCTGCACCGTAAAAAAACCCCAAGGCATAATGCTGTCAATTTCGACTGTCAGAGCCTCCCTTTGATGTGCATCTCTAATGTGATGCGGGAAAGCCGTTAAGATGCCACAAGAGAGGGCCGTTGTGATCTCTGGCGTACACTCTTTTTTTGAGAAAATGAAATTGTTCCTTTCCAAACAAATACCCCAAATGACTAATAGGGATAAATCAAGCAATGAGTTGAGGCGTGCCGATGTGTTCCAGAATTCCCAGGCATGTGCCACCGAAATCCCCTCCTAGGTACCAAGAGTTTCGGTAGTTCGATTGCACTCTAACCACACCTCTCTACTATAGAGGCATCTTAGAAAGAGACGTGTGACCGTTTCTTCATCAGAATTACACATAACACACCACCCAGGGCCATGTTTGTTCCTTTCTACAGATTGTCCCACGTTGGGACCTTATTTTCCAAGGTGTTCCACATAAATAGGTGGGTTTTTGGAGGGCTCTTGACCTTCAACAGTTTTTTCCACCACTAAACTGGAGACCCGTTGATCACTTCAGCACTAATACTGATATAACCAGCTTTTAGAGAATATAATCCAAACGGGTCACCTTCCCACACAACTTCATCTTCCCTGTCCGTAATAATTATTTCTCCTGTGTTGAGTTCCTGGTAGAGGAGAGACACCGCAACTTGATCTGGTTCTAAGAGTCCTGAAGAATTTACCCGTCTCCAGGATTGTACCCAGCCCATTTCCTGTATCGGATTTGCTAGTTGAGACAGATAAAAGATACCCCTCTCCCTCAAGGATGCCACCGTTTGATCAGGGAGGAGATGACGCTGCGCACAACCAAACCAGGGGTCTTCCCCAATCCTGAGCCTCCTCCTATTGCCTATGTTCCAGGCCAAGTTTGTCTCGATGACCGAAAAAGAGTTAACCATAGCCTTCCAGATCATCAATCCTCCCACATGCGATTTCACCGGAGTGTTCACCCAATCTTCAACAGACTCTGGAGCTAAGTATTTATGGGAAACCATTTGAGTCCAAAGGCTTTCAGTCTTCAGTAGTCTCCAACCTCCCTTGGTTGCCAGAGCTTTGGAAAAAAAGAAAATGTTCTTTAGCCCCTAGCCACCCAAAGCTTTAGGTCATGCAATTCTATCCCACCTCACCCAAGGATAAACAAAATCCTCTTTTTTGCCACACCACAGAAAATAACAGCATATTTTCCTAGCAGCCTCCAGAGTCCCCTTAGGGATCCAGGACATGGCCATCCAATAAACAAGAATTGCCTCCAAAATGAATTTCACCAAGACCAGTTGGCCTGCTCTTGAAATCTATTTGTGGCTCCAGCCCTTTAGTATTTTTTCCATCTTATCGAGAAGCCACTTCCAATCCTGCTTTCTATAATCATTCGGTTTTAGCTGAAACCCTAGGTATTTCAGTCTCGATTCCACCTCTAGCAGAGTGAAGGGGAAGAACCCTACAAAGGCTTGTAATTCATCTTCCCTCAGCAAGTTGGTATAAAGTGTGGACTTTCCCGAGTTTAATTCCATCCCCGTAGCTTTTGAGAACAACTCTACTATCCCCTGAAGGGTTTCAACATCCCTTATCGAACCGGTACAGAAAATGAGGAAATCATTTATGAATAGAAGATGCGTAATGTAGAGATTTTGAGCCACTTGAATTCCCATCATAATTCCTTGTATTTTGTATTATAGCAAAGCCCTGCTTAGCCCTTCTACTACCAAAAGGAATAGTAAGGGAACCCTTGTCTAATACCTCTCTCCGAATGAAAGAAAGGAGAGGCCGCCCCATTGATAAGGACCGAAAAAGAAACAGTTGTAATGTCGCTCATAATCCACCTAATAAAGCCAATATTAAAACCCAAATGTGTAAGAAGCATACGATTATAAAGCCAACTTAATTTATCAAAGGCCTTGGAGAGGTCTATTTTGAGCATCGCTCCTTTGAATTTTTTGGTTTTTATGCTGTGCAGTCCTTCTTGTGCAACTCCCATTGCTTCATGAATCTGCCTCCCTTCTAAGAACGTGAACTGTTCACTAGAGATATGTTGATGAAGAATCCCTTTTAGTCTCCTTGCAATGACCTTAGATACTATCTTATAAATCATTTAACGAAGTGGGATTATTAGCTTTAGGGATGAACGCAATGAAGGTGGAATATAAGCTAGTAGGGATCCTCCCAGACCGCCTTTAGTCCTTTACTACTTTAAGAATATCCGCTCCTAAGAGATCATAAAGTTCTAGGTAGAATTCAATGGACCAGCCATTGGGGCTTGGGCTCTTATCCTTTTGAAAACTTTGTAGAGCAGCTATCAATTCTTCCTCTGAGACTACCTCCATCAGGGTTCTATTATCTTCCTCTTCCACGAAACGAAGGAGCAGTTGTGCCACTCTGACCACTTCAACAATAGTGGCCTGATTGTTTGCTCTGAAGAGTGACTGAAAATGTTCATCCCCAACCCTAGCCATCCCTTCCAAAGTGGCATGTGCCTCACCTTGAGAGTCTTTAAGACTCCAGATAGTATTTGCAGCCTTCCTCCCCGTAGCACAAGCATGAAAGAACTTGGTATTATTGTCCCCAGCCTCCAGCCAAGTTTCCTGCTCTTAAGCCTTCGGGTTTCTTATTTTTCAAGTAGCAAAGTATTCCTTCTTCCTTCTAATATAACCAGCACGTCTTTGGACTCTCTGAGTCCTCAAGCCCCCTCCAGCTTCCTCATAGATCCTACAGAGATCTGCTTCAACCTGAATCAACTCAAAGTCCTCCCTAACCCTCTTTGCATGGGCCCAGTATTTAATAGGCCCTTTTATTCTCTTAATATTATTAGCAAATTGGAAGGTTGCAGAAAGAGGGATTCTAGGATTGAAAGGAATCCACAAGGAAGTGACTTGATTTATAAAGGACTCATCTTTCAACCAGACTTTATTAAACTTTAGCGGCTCTGATGGGTTTAACGTGCCATTACGAAGTTCAAAGAAGATGGGGAAATGATCAGAACCTCTCCCTGCCTCAACATAACCAATCTATCCACCACATGTTATGAGACCAAAAACATGTCCAATCGCTTAGCCACCCTATTATCCCCCGAACTGTTGTTTCTCCAAGTCAGTTTGAGTTTGATGGGTTCAATGTCAATCAAATTTTTCTTTGCTAATTTCTAAGAAAAAAACCCAATTAATAGGTCAGCACGAGCATGGGGGCCCCAAACTTTCGCTTGACCCAACGAAAAATTCAAATCCCCTCCCAGAATCATCGAGTCCCCTCTAAGAAGATGATTGTTGAGCAAAGAATCCCAGAAGCAGATCTTGTTGATATAGGGACCATAAACATTGCAAACAGTAAAAACAATGCCTAAGTCCAGGGCCAAGCAAGAAATCCCAATAACAGACTCCAACCCCCATAAATTTAGAACCTTCAGATTCCTATTGTTCCAGCCAAAAGCCAACCCACCAGAACAATCTCTAACATCCAGGGTTTCAAAAGTCCACCCCGTAAACCAACTTTCCAATCTAGCCTTCACCAACTCACCAACGCTTAGAGTTTCTTGGACAAGGATGATGTTTGGGTGATCCAAAAACACCGCCCTCTTTAATGCTGATCTTTTGTGGGGACTAGCCAGACCCTTGTAGTTAAAGGACAAAATTTTCATGAGTGATCGTTCTTGTGGGTTCACACTGCTTTAATCGCCCGCTCAATAGACTGTTGTTTCCCTTCCATAAGATACTTGCTTGCTTTAGTCTGTGCCTTGGAGATGAAAGAGGTCCTCGATCTTCCCTTCGGAAGATGCTCGTTCTCTTTCCCAAGCCCCCCAATTCCCAGCTTTGTCACTGTGCATAGAAAGTAGCCCAAATTCGAGGCCTCAAGATGTGACGAGGTTGCTACTTCCTCACAAGGATCCACAACGGGATTAGGAGGATGTGTTACCTCATCCAAAGGGGTAGGAGGATAGGCAATAAGGGGGGTAGGAGACGAAGGGGAAAGGGGATTCATTGACAGATTTTTAAGGCCTTCCACCCAGTCTAAACTAGAGAAAGAAACATTGTTCATAAAAAATTAATGGAAGGGAAAAGAGGAGGGAGAGGAGTACACGCAAACAGTGGACCCTGCAAATGACGTACCTCGACCAGTTTTGGCGGCTTGTTTTCTGGACTTAATGGAGGTTGTTACTCCTCCCGTGAGGGTCTGCCCTCTTGCTCTTCAACACAATGAGGGTGTACCGACTGATGAGGGGGTGGCGAGGGATGGCCCACTAGAACCTCCCTGTCAATCCCATCAGACGACTGACATCGACCTCCTAGCCTAGTTCGAAGCAGTAGTTTTCATTCAGCTACCAGGTGCCCATAAGCTTGACACCTTCGACATCTTAACGACACAATATCATAATCCTGTTATGTGTTATTATGTAGGGACCCAAACTCAGTTTCATCTCTTTAGCCAAACCTTCTCTGACATTTAGGTTAACTAGAATTCTTGCGACCTTCTTCTGTTTGGTACGCATAAAGGAAAATCCCCTTCTAGATAGGTTCCTAGTATATTCCAAATCCCTCTAAAATGCCTCTCTGACTAGTAATGAAGAGGAAGGCATGGAATCCAAACCCATAGTAGCACAACATCCAATATTTCTCTACTGGTATCAAAGAGTGGATGCTAGGGTTTTAGCATAATTGGGAAATGGACCCAGTTCCATTTTTTGTTGAGTACCCACAAATCATCTTTTGCCCTATGAAAGTTAAATGAAAACCAGTTACGAGTAAGTTCTTACACCTTATGCAGATATCCCAGGCTTGTCTTCCAGTGTGCCTCGACCCAATCTAAGATGCTCTACCAAGCAAATGACTGGCCCAAAGCCTTCCCAACCAGAATCAAGTTCATCATTTGTACAACCTGGTTCCACCCTATTTCCTCTCCCAAGGCATAATTAAAGTCTGAGTGATAGGATTTAACCCAACGTTTCCTCCCTCTTTTCCGTGGGTTCTGCAATCCCTCCTTTATGCCTTCCCCGCTCACTTTTGAACCGATACCAGACCCTGTGCTAGGGTTGGAGCAACCTCGTTGCTCGTGCGCACTCAAGCATCCAAAGAAAGAGCCCAACTCATGCAGGAGGTTTTTTCCAACCCAAATCAAAGGTTCTGTCTGTTGGCTTCCATCAAGATCTTTTGAAATGTTAACTCTAAAGGTCCTCCCATGTTTTTGGTGTGGGTGTGATGAGAGGACTAAATTTTTTGTCCTTATGTATTTCTATAACAAAGTGATGTTTATGTAAATAAAGTGAATGTGTTTTTATAGCTTTAGAAATGTGGGTCTCACTTAAAAATGTATTTAATAATTAAAGTGTTTAATTATTAAAAGTGAGATAAGTTGTAGACCCTTGATTTGGTAAAAATATCTTCAACCCTATATTAGGTAGTTAATGAAGATAGTTACAAAATCTAAGTATAAAAACAATGAGTCAGAGACAAATGAGAAATCATCCATCAGAGGAGAATAAGAAGATTGAAGGCCAAGAAGAGAGCCAAGAGAAGGGCACAATTTTCAAGAAGAGAGAGAGCAACACAATTCCCTAGGCAGTTGTAGCAGTTGTACCTGTGCATTTATTGCACCCACACATGTGGGATCGAATCCCAAGAAAAGTTTAGACACATTAAATGCAGACCGTACAACATTAATTGTAGCACAAGTGGGAGTAGAATTCGAGGCAGAAAAGTACGTTAGACCATACAGTCCGTACAACAGTTTTTAGGCATGAATTTCTAGGTTGGCTTAGATATCAAGATAATTTTTGTTTCTGAGTTATTTTTGCTGCTATTTCAGATTTGAAATTTTTTTCCTGTGAGGGTTTAAAGATAAATTTCAGTGTATTGAAATTTCTAATCTTCGTAATGAAAAATATTATTCTTAGGATTTTCCCCAAGCGGTGGGGTTTCACCTGGTCCGTTGACCAAAATTTATTGTGTTCATATGTTTAAAATGTTTCAGTATATGGAAGAATTTTGAAGTGCAATTTCAAAAGTGTGGTTTTACTTTTCATTTCTTTTAAGTTAAAACTCTAGATTATGAAACTGTTTGACAGAATGTGTGAATGAACTATTTCATTTTTCTAAGTCAGATTTTCTTCATGGTATTAGAGCTGATGGTATCAAATCTCAGTTTAACATAGTCATACTGAAAAATAAGTTTAGCAGGTGTTCTCTGAAGTTTCAGAAAAGTGTTAGATATTTTCTTCAGCTAATTTTTGGTTGCAATTTATTTTCCATGATGAACATTATGTATGAGGATCGGTTGGATGGAGTATCCAACTACATTCCATGGAAGGTAAGAATTACCGTTGTTTGAAAGAACTTAGAGTTTGGAGTTTTATTAACAGTGTCATGATCAAGCCAACAAATAAAGATGAGCTTGTGGAGTTTGGAGCTCTTGAATCTAGAGCCTAGAGAATTATCTTGGATGGGGTTAAAGACCATCTCATACCACACCTAGCTGAAAAGAAAACTGCTAAAGATATGTGGGACACTTTGACCAAATTGTTCGAAGCAAATAATGAAAATAGGAAGATGGCCCTAAAAGACAAGCTACATAGAATTAAAATGAAGAATGATGAGGTTGTAGCCTCTTACTTGACTCGTGTTACATAAGTTAAGGAAGAGTTGGAAGCAATAGGAGAAACCATTCATGATTTAGAATTGGTGAGGATAGCCCTGAAGGACTTCACTAAGAAGTGGGAGGTTTTTGTGAAATGTATTGTGGGTAGAGAAACTCTTCCAAGTTGGTCCAGATTATTGGATTACTTCACCCAAGAAGAAATATGAGATGGGTCATAGGTTAGCGAAACTAGTGAGGAAGCTGAGTAGAATGTGGCACTTACAGCAAAATCCAAGAACGAAAAGAAGAAAGATATAAGTCAGATCAAATGTTTTCATTGTGGCAAGTTGGGACACTATGCCACAAAATGTATTGAGAAAAAGATTGTGAAGTCTGAAAGAGCTGTAGCAGCATCTACAGTTGTATAAGAATTTGCAACAAAGTTTGAGCAAGAGTTTTCTATTGTCTCAATTGATTACAGTATAGGAAGTTCTATCTTTAATAATGTCTGGGTTGTTGACAGCGGTGCGACCAGACATATGACTGGAGTCTATGACTCTTTTCAGATGATCACAATGTTGGGGCCGAGACACTTCATTCAGACAGACATTGTTAGTCCTCAGATTTCTATTCAAGGGATTGGAATAGTTAAGTTCCAACTAGACCTTAGAGAGATCCTGGAAGTACATGGAGCGTTATTTGTACCTGGGATGAGAGTGAGAAAAATATCAATTTCATCATTTAAGGATGATTGCTATGGGATGATGATCAGGTCTGGTCATATCTCTCTGTATCGGAGGGATGAGCAAGTTGGCACCACCATCTTGTTGGGAGATCGTAGGGACATATTATATGTCCGGAGAGGGCATGTTGTACGACCAGGAGCAGGAGCAAGAGCAGAAGCAAGAGGATGGCTATCTGATTCAGAGGATGATGATACTACATTTGATAGAAATGAGGAGAGTGACTCTCTCTCGAGAACCGACAGAAGACTCAGCTAGTCAAGATATGGTGAAGTTGAGCAGGATGATGGGACTCAGGTTGAGTCTTAGATGTCAAAGTTTCAATTTGAGATTGGGAATTTGTTTTCGAGGATGATTCCAGAGTAGGAGGGAGCTATTACAGGAATCCGAGATGAATACAATGTTGCAGACCTTCCGCGTTAGGAGGGAGAGTTGAAATGTTAATTTTGAAGGTCCTCCCTTGTTTCGGGTGTGGGTGTGATGAAATGACTAAAACATTTGTCCTTAGGTATTTTGTTGGCAGGGGTGTTGGGTAAGTGAGTTGCGCAGCACCGCGGAGGTTGCGCAAGCTCACACGCCACCGTGAAGGACCACAACAGCGTGATAGACGAAAGAATAACTGTTTTTGGAATTCTTGATGCAATTTGGTACCGATTGACTACATTTTGTGGATATAGGTCACTAGTTTGTTAGAAGTTAGTTAGAAGTGGACCTTGGATGTAAAGGCGCAAGCCTATAAATAGAGTTAGAGTTGCAATAGTAAAAAACACAATTTTGGAGATAACTTATATTTTGGGTATTGAGATCTTTTAGCATCTGCATCTATCATGAGCATTTTTTTGGCTATGTTTGTGTCGACTGGTTTCTAGTCTCTTGCCGTGGAAGTATTGTATGATGTGAATCTATTGCGGAGAAGTAATATGAAATGATGGATGTTACCCTGAAGTGATCTTGTTTCTTATTTCTTCCTGTCTTTATACTCTGCAATGACAATGATGGATGTTTACTATATTTGTTATATGAATGAATGTTACTACTGCGATGAATGAAGTAATGCGATATATTAGCGATCTACTAGTTATGCCAATAGATCTATGATGAATGATGCGATTGTCATAAAACTGTCTTTGGAGTATCGGTTGATTATGAAGTTCAGTCGTTGATTCCATACCCTCCCTTCTTACTACTAGAAACTTTGTTCCTACATCTCTCCCTCGACATCTCGGGTGAGACTTCATCCACTCTGCAGGTGTTGCCGAGCGGGGTCAAACTTGTCTAGGCCGGTGTTCATGGAGATCAAGCTGGTTGGGCGTTGATAGAGTCGGAACCCCTGTCGACGAGGCTTTCTTGGTGGGTCGTGCCAAAAAATGGTTCCGTTGTCGAGGCTTTGAACTCAAAATTTGACGACGCCATCTAAGGAAACCCAAAAAAATTGAATGTGTCATCATATTTTGGGTTCAAAATTTGGATTTCGTTTTTTTATTATTTAAAATTTAGCCCGACTGTCGTCAGATATTCAACGGTAGTCGATTATTCAACTTTGTAATGTAGCATATTTGTTGTAGGCCTAGAACCCTAAGCCTTCTCTATCCAATATTCTCCATTGGTTAGTAAAAAACATATCCATATATTCCATCTTTTAACAATCAAAACTACACAAACCTAGCTCAGAAATATATGTTCAATCTTTTAAGGAAATACTTACAGTTTTCAATGTCCTTCAAAACTTAGCAAATAATCAAATGAGCATTATGTTTCTACACTCATATTTTATCTACGAATATCCTTGTTGATTTTGAGGGATGTAACTCATTGGTAATAATTAAAACATGAGGAAACAAACTTACAAAACCTTGGTGCATTCTACAGGAACAATAGATGCACATGAAAAACAATTGCAAACTACATGAGACCAAATTGTACCGAGAAAACATATTGCCATGGGAAAGCAACACACCACAAGAATTACCAAATATGTTGCAATATTAAAAAGACATTTTTACATGAAATATTGTTGCAGGATGAATTGCATTGTTGTAGAATGAATCACATTGTTGTAGGACTAGCTCACGTTGCTACAGGACTGCTATAGGACTACATTTAACTCCAAATATGAACGCAGACTCCCAAATGACTAATTTTTCTTGATGGAAATGCCATTTAATCATTTGGACTGAAATTTATAAGGTTTAGACAAAAAAATTCTTGCACTTTCTAAGTGATTTAAGGAAACTTTGTCCCATAACAGAGAATTAATATATATTCCTGTACAAGACTAAACCAATTCAAAAATAAGTATGAATATGCATGTAGAATGTTTTAAAGATAGAGGCACAATTTCAAATAAATGAGTAGCACTACAATAAAACTTATTTTTAGGGGGGATTGTCTTTCGCCTCCAAAATTCACTTTTGGGGGCGGTTTTAGCTTTGGAGGCGATCTTTACAAAACCGCCCCTAATAGCATCAACACTACAAGTTTTTACTTTTAAGGCTTTTTTGGAAGAGATCAAAATCGCCCCTAAAAGTGACTTTTGGGGGTGGTTCTAACCCCCCCTCCCAAAAGTGAATTTTAAGGGTGGTTCTAAACCCCCCGCATAGACACCTATGGGGGCGATTCCAAACCCCCCCAAAAATTCCTTATTACAAACCTTTTGGGGCAGTTACAAACCCCCATGTAGGTACGTACGAGGGTGGTTTCAAACCCCCCTCGTAGGTACCTATGGGTGCAGTTTCAAACCCCCCCATAGGTTCCTTCAAGGGAGGTTCTAAACCCCCCCTAAAACACCATCTTACTAACCTTTGGGGGTGGTCTTAACACCCCCACCCCCCAATATCACCAATGCTAAAAGTTTGGACTTTTAAGGGAGGTTCTGGAAGAGATCAAAATCGATGCTAAAAGTGAATTTTGGGGGTGGTTCAAAACCCTCCCTAAAAGTATTTATTACAAAACTTTGGGGGCGATTATAAACCCACCTTGTTGGTACCTATAAAGGCGGTTCGAAGCCCCCCCTAAAACTCTTTACAAAAATTTTGGGGCAGTTATGAACCCTGTTAACCCAAAAAATCCCTCACTTATCTCTACATGGCCTACACCACCCAAGGACACCCATGCACGACCTTCGTATCACCCCATTAGACCCCTACACCCTCAAAAAGGTTTAAAAATGAGTAAAAGGGCTTAAAACCCCCAAAAAGGTTTAAAAATGAGTAAAAGGGCTTAGAACCCCCCAAAAGGAGCCTAAATAACTCTCCTAGGGGCTAAAGACTCCAAAAAGGAGCTAGAACCCCTCAAAGGAACCTAAAACCCTAAAAGGAGCTAAAGTTAAGGCGAAAGGGGCTAAAAGCCCAAAAAAGGGGCTAAAGCCATGACCAAGGGCTTAAAACCCTAAAAATCCACCAAAAAGCTATAAAAGGAGGGGTGGGGGTTACTCTCAAAGAACTCTTCCCTTGCATATTGTTATACTGCTCGTGGATGCCTTGATACCCTTTGTCTCCCAAGCCACCCACATCCCCCTCTCATCCACTCATCTTCCCCATTGAGCCATAGCTCCTCCATTGTTGAGTGAGATAGAGAGGTGCTTCTTCCAGCCAGGGCATGGTGGCCCGTTGCACCAAAGAAGAGGCATACCATTATTTGTTCATGCTTTTGTTTAGTAGCTTAGTTGTTTTCTAACACATATTTGCTTGCATGTTTGTTTGTTAACTTGTTTTGTAGGTTTATTGTTGTTTTTAATAGTTGTTTGCAGGTTCTCGGAACAAAGCCCTGTTGCCACCTTTCACAAACCTCAATCATGTGGCAGAAATCTTCAAGCCACTCGGTGTGTCCTTGGGGGCAAGTCTTGAGTCAAGGCTGTCACCTTGTTCTTGACTCCTCCGTTTAGGCTCAACTCCTAACGAAGCCAAGGGGGGTAGACCCTATTAAGTTACTAAGGATAATTACTTAGTATGGTGATGTTAAACTGAATGAATTACTTAGGAGTTTGAAATTTGACCATAAACAACCATAGATGACAACATACAAAATGAGCGCACGAAAGCACAATGCTGAGACACAATATATATATATATATATATATATAGCAAGAAAATAACCAATGCCTTAAAATGGAGTCAAAAGAAAATCAATCATACTTGCATGTGCTTGGAGTGAATGTTTTGCAATTGCCTCTTGGTATGTTTTAAGTTAATGTGAAATATGAGTTGATTAAAATTAGGCAAAGGGGTGGACTCTAGATATACCCGAGAGTACTTCGACTATGTCCAAAACTAAAAATTTACGGCTACCCACAAGGAATATGTGGTCTAAATGGAGTCTCCGGGGCTATTGTTCATAACGCACCTGTTAGGGTGTGACAGAGATCGGTGCCCCGAGGTCACTTTTCAGAAGTTCCCGCTTCCTTTGGGTATGTTGCCACCGTGATGGTTTGATCTAGGTGTTGGATTTTCACCTGATGGTTTGTGAATTTGGGAGAGTGAATCCTAATTATACTAGTCACTCAAGTGCTTTTGATATAGCTTGACTGATCGAACAAACCACATCCAAGTGTAGAGCATACACACCGGAGTCTTGTCAATTTTAGTAAATTTTGAGATGGATGTTCTTGTTAAAAAGAAAACCCTCCAGGAACCTCTTTCAGTCCAAGTGGACCTCAATCGGGGAATAAAGGAGGGGTTGATTTTACTATGGTTACTGAAACAAATGATGATATCGAATGAAACATAAAAAGATAAGAAAACCACAATTTTCTAATTAGACTACCATGAACCTTTCTTCACCTTTCGACTCAAAAGGAGGCTCGTGGGGTAAGTATTAAAGTTACTTTGAAACTAATAGAAATGGAATATGGAAATGATTTTAAATCGAAGTATACTACCCTGAAGATTACTACTACGCTAGATTGAAAAAAGATGAACGAAAAGCAAAAAATGACACGGACGCAAATCCCCCCCGGGGGGTGGGGAATCGGCTTGAAGGAGCCTATTCAGAATTATTTTATTACCAGTGGTTACAATATCAGAAAAATGATATGATTCCTCTTTATTCTTATATAGAATGAAACCAAGAGCTTACAAAGTGAAAAAATTAAAGATTTCAGTAAAAAGGGAGACCCCTGGGGGGATTCAGAAGGCCCAAAAGTCACTTTTGAACAGCAGCTCCTCCTCTCTTTTGTTATACCTGATAAAAACCAGCAAGCTTATTATACTGAAGTATGCCCAAAATCACTCTGAAAGTACCTTTGGGTCTGCTTACTTTTAACCAAAAAAGCTAAGTTAAAACTAGTTAAAAAAGGTAAAAAGGGAACCAAGGAAAGCAAGATTTCCTTGGGATCTTGGATTGCCTTTTAGGCAGCCAATATGATGTGCACTGATTGCTAGATTTATCTTTTATAACCAAAAACAGAAATCTAATGCATGCAAGCTACAATTTCTCTTTAAAATTCCATGCAAAAAGGACGATTTCCCTAAAGCTAGATCTAGAATGCTTAAGAAACCTTTTAAGAACAAGATCTAGATTATGGGATTTGAGGAGATAGATCTATGTTAAATTTACTTTAAGATAATAGATCTAAACAATATCAAAGCTGTGAACAAAGTAACCAGGTAAAAAAAAAATTGATTTTGAAGGAGGAAAAGGAGAAGAGAATTGCTTGTTGCTGAAGTAGATCTGCAATGGAAACTTGTTAGTGGAATAAATAGGGGCAATGTCTTCACAAATATTTTGGATGTACAGTGGAGTCAAAATAGATCCACAGCTCGTCCAATCCTTGCTACCTGAAAGCTAAACACACAATCCTGCACGAAACCTCATGAGATCTGGATATATATATATATGAAAAAGAGACAAGAATTACATGCAAATAAACTTATTAAACATGTATACTCTAGATCTTCTAATCATATATGCTATGAGATATAAGAAAAACAAGTAACCTTACTTGCCCAACTATACTCCTATTGATTCAGCTGAATCGTTCAAGCCAAACAGGGTTCAGATGCAGAATTTGAGAGAAAAACCGGCAACATCAATAGCCATAAGACAATGATTAATCCACACATATGAGAGCATTACACCATTTGGCCTCCAAAGCTTCTCTATTTCAACAATAAAAAGATTACAACAGTATTACAATAGCAAGCCCTTCAATCCAACTCTAACTAGCTTGGAAGAGGAGGCTTATGCTTTGATTTATACAAAAAAACAGGAGATCGAGCCAGGGGGGCGCAAACCCGAAGGAGACAAATCAAATCAACTGATGGAGAGTCAATCAATGCAGATTTGAAGCTGAACTGAGCCTACTTGTCAACCGGGGGGCTGATTGAGCTGACACATCAACCCATAAACTGACACATCAATCCACAGAGCATCCAGGAGATTCCACACGTGTGGAGGAGAGAGAGAGGGCACAATTCCCCATAAAGACTGTTGAAGATCAACTCTGGATCTTATTTGATCATCTCCTTCAGCCAAGGATTTGTCAGATCCAGTCAATCTGGTTCAGATCTGACTAATTTCAATCAAATGGGCTGAGAATACACTGATCTATGATTATGGATTTGCTCCATTATTCATCAATTTATTAATAAAAATAATCAATAATTGATTTTTGGGGCTTTCTGACCTGAGTGATGGAAAATCACTCAAAACTAGGAAATAGTGGGTCCATGGGTTTACATGGTGCTCTTAGCTTGAAAATGAGCACCTACATGACTGAAACTGATTATTTGGCCCACTTTTATTACAAAATCAATTTTCCAATTAAACTATTAAAAAATAGCCTAAGTTTTTGGAAAAATTAAATTTTAATAAAAAACACTTAAAAAACTAAAAAAATTGAAAAATTGAAAAAACCTAAGGGGACTTAGACATGTTCATATGACTCGACCATGATGTCTAGCATGTTTATACATTGACACATAGACTCTAATAACCTCAATAGGCCTAAATGCCAAGCTGACCACCCCAACTTTGGAGGTATGCAGTGAAAAACTCAGAAATTATCAATCGTTTATTCAACAACCAATAATAACCAAGGGAAAAAAACACCCTGAGTTGATCGGATTGATAAATAAAGTCTAAGAGACCGAGTCTTTTACAGACACTATCATTCTAGAACATTTAATACAATTCCCCCATGGGGTATGAACATGTGATATAGTACAACAAGCACTTCCCAGAAGTACTTCCAAAGGTCTTCTGAAGTCCGAACAAGTTATCCTTGTCCGGTTCACCAGGCTCACTTGATAAAAAACCACTAAGTACAACTTAGGTGGTAACATTCTGGCTCCATCTAGGGACACATTCTCTGACTGATCTTCTGTTCAAAGGAGAGGATGTGAGAACTCTGGAATCTCTGGGTCCTGCATAGCAATTAGAGTTTGTCAGTAACATGTATATATACAAAAAAAAATTAACTATAAAAAGCAAACTAATGTACATACTTGTCTATGATGTGCAAAAAGGAATATTTTACAAAACTAATATACAAAGGAAAATTTTCAAACATGGTACAAAATAACTATAATACAACAATATCTATGATACAACAACATGATATATAAAATTTAGAAATGCATGCAGGGCAAGGTTTAGAAATTGGCCCTGAAACCACCGATGCCAATAAAGGCATCAAACTGTCTTGGCGAAAAACAACTTGAGGAGGAAACCATTCACTGGGAGGCTCAACCTTTCTCCTTCTAGGTCATTTAGATAGAAGGAGTTCGTTCCTGCTATTTCATCGATGATGTACGGTCCCAACCATAAGTTGTCGAGCTTTCCATGTTTCCCAGGTTTCTCCCGTTGTTTGTCCCAACGCAAAACTATGTCACCTACTTGGAAGGGTCCTCGCTGGGTAGACTTATCAAAGGTTCTCATGACCTTGTCTGAATTTCTGATACTCTGGTCAAGAGAATTTCTTCTACTCTCATCTAGCTCGATCAACTGGTTTATTCTTTTCTAAATGGCCTCTTGATTTGAGTTGAAGGTCTGGAGAAGCTGATAAACTGGAATCTTTGAATGGACTAGTAAGGTGACATCTGGGCCATAGACTAGTTCGAAAGGGCTCCTCTCGGTTGAACCTTTCTTGCTGATTCTGTCGGCCCATAACGCTAATTTGATCTTGCTATCCCAAGCCTTCTTATTGTCACCCACAATTTTTTTGATTATGGTCATTAATTTCTTGTTACTTGATTCAGCTAGACCATTTCCTTGGGGATAGTAATTGGATGAGTGGGATAGGACAATGCCGTACTTGAAACATAAATATGACATGTTGGAGGAAACAAAGCACGGGCCATTATCTGTGATGATTCTAGCTAGCACACCGAATCTTGTGATAATCTTATCTTCTAAGAAATCCATGACTATAGCATCGGTTGCCTTCTTGGTGGGTATCGCCTCTACCCACTTGGTAAAATAATCAATGGCGGTAAGAATCCAAGAATAACCATTGCTCGAGTTATCTTTGAACTTATCGATGAAATCAAGCCCCCACTGCTGGAAATGGTCTTGGACTACTATTGGATTTAAAGGCAAGGCTTTCATTTGTTGCTTTCCGGTGAATAACTGACACTGGGGGCAAACTCTGACAGCCTTGTGCACATCTGAAAATAGGTTCAGCCAATAGTAGCCTGCTCTAAGGATTTTGTGGGTGGTTGTTTTTGCTGCAAAATTTCCACCACAAAATCCTAAATGGAACTCAACCATGAGTTTCTTGGACTCAGGTTCATCGACACATCTAAGTATTAAACCATCAGGGTTTCTCCAACCCAAACCATCTTTTATCAAACAATACTTAGTTGCTTTTAACCTTAATGCTCTTATTTTATGGCCAAGTAAGTAATCGGGGCATGTAAGGTTGTAGAGGAAAAAGATGATGTCGGTGTACCAAGGGTGATGCTCTAATCTCTGAAGCTCATCTGATACACTTTGTTCCTGAATCACTGTTCTGGCAGATTATTCCTATGGCCTTTTCATTTCCTTGGGTCAACATCTTTGCAATACCTTGTCCCTTAATTAACTTAGTAGGTTTTATCCCCAAGTCATATTCTTGAATCTTTGAAACCCACTTACCCTTGATTCCTAGACAATCCTATTGAGACATGATATCCTTGACAGCTGCATGGGGTACATATCCAATTTTTGGAGTAACCTATATAAGTTATGGAATGTTTAAGGGACTTGACAAGAGCATAGGCCAGTTTCTCCATCGTGGTATACTTCAACTCTGAATTTTGCAAGGCTCTACTCATAAAGGCTATAGGTTGCTCTTGTCCCTCCTTATTCTTTTGAAGCAAAACACCGGCAATGGTGTCTTCTGAGGCAAAGGAAAAAATATGGACTAGTCAAGACCGGGGACATGGATATGGCATTCTTGATAGACTTGAATGCAACTTTCCCTTCATTCGTCCACTCAAACTTAGCATATTTCTTCAATAATTTTTGTAGAGGTTTCATTAATTCTGCTAAATTTGGGATGAATCTTCTTATGAAATTGATCTGACCATTAAAATACTAGAGAGCTTTTAGATTTTGAGGCAAGGGGACTTTCTTAATGGCTTCAACTCTCTCAGGATCAACCTTGACACCATCCTTAGAAATGACGTGCCCCAACAACTTGCCTTCATCAACTCCAAATATTGACTTGGCGGGGTTCAAGGAAATACCATATTTCTGACATCTTATAAAAACCCGCCTAAGATGAATTATGTGGTAAGATCTTTCCTTTGAAAAAACAGTCAAGTCATCTTGATATATTTCGATTATTTTTCCTATAAGTTCTTTGAAGGCAAAATCCATGGCTCTTTGGAAGGTGGCACCAGCATTCAATAAACCAAAAGGCATTCTTAAAAATTTATAGGTACCCCAAGGTGTGGTGAATATAGTCTTATGTTGATCATCTACCTACACCTGGTTATAACCGGAAAAGCCATCCAACATGGACATCATTCCTGATCCTGTTACTCTTTGAATCAATGTTTCCATGTCGGGTAATGGGTAATTATCCTTGAGGCATGATGTATTCAGATTTCTAAAATCTATACATATTCTAATTGACCCATTCTTCTTTCTGACCACAACTAAGTTGGAGCACCAAGATGAATGTCTTGTAGGTGATATGATCCCTGCTGCTAACATCTTTTGAAGTTCCTTCTGCACAATGGGGGCCAACTTAGGATTTATTCGCCTAAGTTTTTGTCGGAAAGGTTTGACCTCCTTAGCTTCTTCTGTGAGGGAAATAGTTGTTGAAACACATCCTCCCAATAGGCTTTAAGCTCATCATAACTAAAGGCCAACACATCTCTATACTCTTTGATCAAGTTGATCAAATTGTTCCTTTCCTTTTCCGAAGTACCTCTTTCGATTTTTATTAACTTGGGGTCTTTGTCAGTTCCTATGTTTATTTCCATATAATTCCCAATTTTTATTTCTTCTTTTTGTTTTTTATGATGATCCTGTTGATCAAAGAGATTCTCGAAAGCTATAAGGTTACTCGAGATGTGATGCCCTACATTATCCTCGCACTCCTGATAATCTTTACCCTCTTGATGATAACTGATCTTGCAACCTTCAAACTCTTGTAGATTGTGGATGAATCTCAAAAGTTGCTCATCATCCTTAAACACCTGCCAGTGATCTATATTATCTGGAACTGAAGGTCTGAAATTAATTTCCATCTTTCCATTCCCACTAATCATTTCATCTGATGGCTGGAGGGTGGATGCTGCTACTGCTAATTTATCTGCTAAACCATTCATTTCCCTATGGATCTTTTGAATGTTAAGTGCATCAAACCACTGCATAGTGTCATTTCTATACTTTCTTAGTCTGTCATTTTTGCATTGATACTGATACTTAATATGGAGGACAACTAAACCTGAATCACCTTTTATGTTCAACATCTTTATCCCCATATATTTAGCAGTTTCTAACCCTAGGAGCAATGCCTCATACTCGGCTACATTGTTTGATGCTTCAAACTCTAACCTGAATGCAAAGTTGTAGATTTTATCTGAAGGAAAGATGATCATGATGCCCGCACCTTTTCCAGTTTTGGAATAAGCCCCGTCAAAGTACATTTGCCAAACTTCATCGATATTTTCATTTTTAATGTTTTCCTTAATAGGGGCCATGAAATTTGACAAAATAGCATAGTTTCCAAAGTTATCAGTGAAATGAGCAAATTCATTTCCGGGATTCTTAGGGTTTTCTACATGTTGTTTCCTTAGCTTTTCTCTGTGGAGAATCACCCTAGTGTTCTCTGATGCAGGTATAGTAGCATATGTCCAATCCATTTGAATGTGCCCACCAAGAGTTGCGGCCCATTTTCTGGATAGCAACATCCCCCAATTATCTGGAACATCTATCACCACCACATCCATCGACATGTCGATATCAGGATACTTGGCCAACTTAACTTGTAAATTTAAGATTTTCCCTCCCACTTCAACTTCTCTTGCATCCATAGCACAAACATTGTGGTAGGGTCGGGTGACCCTTAGATTTAGCTGTTCCATTACTTTTCTTGTCATGACATTTGATGAAGCACCTGAATCTAACATGCAGTTATGAAGGAGCAAGTTATCCACTAAAAGGGAGACATAAAAAGGCGGGTGGTCTTCTCTTCTAGGATCAACACTGTTGTGGACTATAGGCATATCTATAGGTTCAATATGTTCAGCTTCAAATATAGCATTGTTATTAGGAAGAGGATCCTCTTTAACAATATTATGAGCTTTACTTTGACTATCCTCTAAGGCTTTCAACAACTTTTCTTTTTGACCAGGAATTTTAAAGACATCAGTTGCATAAACATGAATCTCAGCACTACTTATCCATTCTCCCATATCAATATTTTATTCAGGGACAATAGGAGGATCAAGGAGGGGAGGAGTGGTTACCTTTGGCTTGTACTGTTTATATGGTGATGGCTTCTCCTTTCTTTGATACACTGCTCCCTTGAATCTAGCCTCCTTCATTTCCTTAATTGCTTCTGGAGAAGGCATTACACCATAAAAGTTGGAAAGGAGATCCTTCTCATAACTGTAATCTCTGTCCTACTGCCAATGCTGGTTTGATAAAGGATAGGTTCAGCCTACCATGTACACATGATCAGACTCACTTGATGTTGTTTCCTGATTACTGACCTCGGCCATTCCATGTTCTATAACTTGGTTTGCTATATAGCAAGTACTTTCTTGGTGGAATTGATCACAAGGTCTACACCATGGAATGACTTCTTCTACCAAGTTAGTTGAGTCTAACTGGTTTGGAATCCTAGGTTCTTGTTGAGGAGCTTTCTTCTGATACACCTGATTCTATTTAGGCTAAAAGTTCCTAGGTCCATTATTTCTTTCCATTGATATTATTATGTTCTGAATATTATTCAATTGTACAGATTGATTTGCCATGATTTGGTTCTGACTAGTAACCAATTCTTTTATCATGTTAGTTACATTTTCCATGGGGTCCTTAGAGGTTGCCTTTTCCTCTAATTCAATGGCTTTTCCCTTCTCTTTGTTGTATGAAGTGTTTCCCCTAGTGTAACCTGGAATGTTGGACTTGGCTGAAGACTGCATATTCTTTTCTATTTTCTCGGCCAATTCCTGAGCAGTTTTAGATCGGCTGACTCTTTGTCCCTTAACTAGTACCTCAAATCACCAGTGAAAGCTTCGATGCAAGATATGAGGATGGAGGCATCCCTTGGCTTGATTTCTCTAGGGAGGTCCACAACTACACACCTGAACTTAGTATTAAATTCATCAATGGTTTCATTCTCCATCTTCTTTATGTTATGGAGGGCAGCAAGTAGATGTCTTGGTTCCTTATTTCCCCCCCATTTCTTCTTAAAACCATCTAGGAATTCATTAAGAGTTTTATATGAATCATCACCAAGGTTGGAGTACCATTCTGCAGCATCATCCTCTGAGGATAAAGCAAAGAGCTTCATTTTGACATCTTCATGGTTATGGGCAGCATCATTGCAGTACCTGACCAGGTGTTCATAAAACTTTCGGATGTGAGACTTGGCAGTGATGGCATTATTTCCCTCAAATATGGGGAACTTCTTGATAGCATCATTCAGAATGTCATGAGGACTACCTGCTATGTGAGAAAAGTCAAGGGGTTTGAAAAATTCCGTCATTTCTTGAGATTGGAAGGTATGACTCTCTACAAATATGTGATGGATATCTAAGAGGGATTGGTCTCCTAAATTTTCAAGGTTTCTATGAGAATTCTGCCTATTCAATCTTTCCCTAATAAACCTTTCGGGATCAGGGAGAAGATTGAATAATTGTCGGCGGTTTCTTCGGGTAGAAATTCTTGAAGGAATGTTAGACAGTGGAGTCGCCAGATGGATCGAGTTTTAATTTTTATGTCTTTTAAAGACTAGATCAATCAATTTTTTTTATCTTTTTAGTTGTTTAGAAAAAAGTTAAGCTAAGTCGTACTCAGGACTAAAAAGATTTATCCCCGACAATGGCGCCAAAAGGTATTCCTGCCTTTCACACACCTGGGTCACGTGGCAAAAATCTTCAAGCCACTCGGTGTGTCCTTGGGGGCAAGTCTTGAGTCAAGGCTGTCACCTTGTTCTTGACTCCTCCGTTTAGGCTCAAGTCCTAACGAAGCCAAGGGGGGTAGACCCTATTAAGTTACAAATGCTAATTACTTTGTATGGTGATGTTAAACTGAATGAATTACTTAGGAGTTTGAGATTTAACCATAAACAACCATAGATGACAAGATACAAAATGAGCGCACGAAAGCACAATGCTGAGA